>CAHIKZ030001014.1:515000-675886 GCA_903632075.3 Acanthosepion pharaonis
TCATTACGTGTCTCAGAAATTTCAGCTGCCTCTTCCTCCTTGTTTGCATCCTCTCCAAAACCTCATCGTTGCTCACACGTTCGGTTCATGATATCCTTAGCATCATTCTGTAGAACGATACCTTCGTTGCCTCGAGAGCTAGCTAATATTTGGCAGGCCAGAATCGCATTTTTTTCGCTGAGGGGTGTTTTATTCTCCTGATACATTCATTATAGCTTTAAGCATCGATTCGAAAGTCTTAGAGTTCATACTGTTGAATCCTGCAAATGTACTGGTTCAATGGTACGAAGATTGTCCAGTAGGCTACATTCAATTTTAGGTGATGTTTCCATGGTTTTCTGCCGAGGTGACTTTAAGGCCAAGATATGTGTTAGTATTAACTTCTGTAAAGGGTTCGGCTGTTGCACTCTTCGGTCTTCTTTAATTACTTGTCCATCTGAGTAATCTTCAAGGAATAGCGATCTGAACATTTTATTTAATTTGCGGTGGTAGAACTTTCAGGTTCTGCTGTTAGGCTTGACATGACTTATTTAAGGGCACATCAACTCCTTATGGGTCATTTAATGCCGAAATTTAATTTTCTTGCGAGCTTCAAAGTAATAAAAATATACTATGTTATTCTGCTTTCGCAATTGAATACATGGTAGATAATACTCAGCTTTTGTGCATATACACATTTGTGTGAACAGAATTACTAGAGGCAGTGATATGTATGTTTTATGATGTAGTTTTGTTGAGGTTATATATTGGAATACAGTTTGATTCCTTTAAGAAAAATTAGGATATTATATGGATTAGTATCATGAAAGAATCCTTTCACGTTGATTGATGTATTATTGGTAATTTTCATATAAAAATGTATTGCTTGTATTTTTATTATAAAATGTATTTTTATACTTTGATAATGTTTTGTTTTTGTTTGTTGGTTAACTATTTGACCATAGCTGGTACCCTAACAGGTACTACCATCCACGGTTTGGATGAACCTGGGCACAACAGCAATTAAGAAATGGTTCCACGCTCCACAAAACTTCCAATCTCTGGACCAGAAGCCTTACTCCAGATGTAGTTTATCGTCATACCCAAGACTCTCAGGTTTAGGCATGTATCGTCTTGTTCCTATTTAATAATTACTCATCCCGCTTTCACTGAGTCTGTACAACTCGTCCCAGGAATTGAACTCATAATTACTATGTCGCCCAAATCACTTATTTAAAAGGCTATTATCCCTTTCCGTTTGTTCGTTATGTCTACGGGGAATCGGGTATCGGGAGGTCAGCTGTGTGTTTCCGAAACAAAGGTGAGTTGTGTTAGACTGGGAAAGATGGCGAGAATAAAGTGGTCTGCAACAATATCTGTTTATGCTACACATATCAAGACAGATTCCAGGCCCGCGATGGGTCCCTGAACACACCCCGCACTATTACAGAGTCACCACCATCTTGTATCACATTGTATCACACTCCATTGGCATATTGGATCAATAGCATCATTGAATCTCACGACACGCGAAGCTAAACATCTACGTGAAAGAGTTGGAAATGGGTTTTGTCTGACCAATTGACGAGACGCCAATATTTCACGTTCCAGTTGTGTCATTCTTTGGTTCAACAAAGTAATCGTTGCCTCCTCCAAAGTTTTGAATTCAGAGTATCTCTTCGAGACTGGATAGTACCCGAGATGAGAGATCTCAGTTTACCCTGCTATTTAGACTATAACAATATCATGGTTTTAATAATAGTAACACTTAGTCGATGACTAAATTGCAATTATTTACACACTGTACAGTGATGGGTTGAGCGACACCAGTAAAGAATTGGGTCGCTATCTGACGCACTATTCCTTTTCTTTGGGTCGATAGTCGTTTTCAGTTACCGGTAGTCCGGTTATGAGTGACCGAAATTTTCATCTGTTACTGATGACTATTCGGAACATATTTCAAGTATATTCCTATTGCTGTTCGAGAAAACCATTGAGCAGTTGACATATCGGTTGTATTTCTCAAATAAGTGTTGCTAAATGCTGACCACGACCCAGATTTGACACAGTTACACTACTTCTTTTCTTATTCCAATGATGTTGATATAAATCTTTTATATTCCACTGTAGAATATTAGAGCTGCAGTCTCACCTGTGTTTCTTTGTAGCAAGTGTTTTTTTTCTGGGGTGGAGTTGTTAGTCCAACACACAATCAATTTTGAATTCAGAGTTGTCCTTGTGCAAGACTGATTAGCAACCAATGCTGCTCGGTTATTTAACTCATAGCTGGGGGAAGCAGAGATGAATTCATACCTTTCTAAGTGAACGCAAGGGCCTCGGTTGAGATTTGAACTCGACACACCAGTTAAAATTTCTGAACCGTATTTCTGCATCCATATTTAAATATGTACAAGTATTTAATTTTATTTGTTCAAATGTATATGGAACGAGTCAAATCTATCTATCTATCTTTGGGAGGGGGGAGATAATGTTTTAATGATACAAATCTTACCAATTAACCCATAGCTGGGTTTGCTTGACGTATGGAAACCGGTTTTTCAACGTGATGCGCCCGTAAGTTGAGAGAGAGAGAGAGAGAGAGAGAGAGAGAGAGAGAGAGAGAGAGAGAGAGAGAGAGAGATATGGGGGGTACATGAGACATTCAAATTGCAATAATGTCGGGAGGTTAATATTAGTGAATAGATAAGCCATAAGTTGAATTAAATTTCGACATATTCTTTTTTATTTCGCGTAGTTCATTCATGAATTTTACTTGACACACAAAAAATGACCTACCGTATTTGTAAGACGTACTTTTTCTTCAAGAATATCTGGCGTGTTTTATGTTCGAAGCTGAGCTCTCTCCTCAGCTCATACCAGGAAAACATCGAAGTCCAAACATGGTCGACTATCAGTACTTTGTAAGTAAGCTATACTTAAATACTATCTCAGAGTGTTGAAAATTATTCAGCCCGACTATGAAGAAATTTAAAAATGAAAAAAGAAAAATCTGATGTATATCATTAAGTGAAACTTTCGTGTATAAATTAGGTTGAGGAAATAAAAGAGGTAGTGTCTCGTAAATGAGAAGCCTTTAATTTGCCATCAATGCTTGTTTTAATTCCTGACAACTGAAAATAAAGGTTTTCAAGGCATTTCTATAGTAAATCCATTAGAAATGTATTTAAATTATCCATAGAAAATAGACCTATCAAGTAGATGGAAATCACTATAGCAGACAACCCATCTAAGAGAAGAGAAACTGATTTCAAACCTTTAATTTCAAACCTAATTATGTAAAAGATTTCAGGAGTGAACCCTAAGTATAAACTCCGGAGTCCCAAGGGCAGTCTCATTCTGGCAACTCCTGTGATGACACCGGTGCCAAAGCAGTATCGGCCTCTACTTTTCCCTTTGAACGATCGGTGGCATGGAGAAGAGAAAGGTGCTACATTGGCGATCGATCTGGGGCAAAATAAGTTATAGGCAGGCTTTTACCCAGACGAAGTCGCTGTTGCGTCTCCTCACCTGAACTTAGTAGGTAACTTCTAACACAAGCGGAATTAAAAAAGAAAGAAAGAAAAAACTCTGCAGGCGAAGATCTAGAGTCTTTCTCTCTCTCGAGTAACGGATCACACACAAGATAACATGCGACATAATATGGAAATTATTATTTTGAATAAGCACCAATCATAATGCAAAGCAAAAACACATTAAAACGGATTATCACGTGATTAGATGAGGACGTACGATTGCTTCATTTTACTTCCGAAAGACAAGAATAAAAGATAAGAGGTCAACAGGATCATCTTGCAGCGATGATCACTGATAATGAAGTCATCTTCATTGTCTCTTTCTGGCCGGATATCCGGTTACCGATCGAAAAATCTAAACATGATCTTCAGAATTTTCTACTTTAAATTATGATATTTTTCTTTTTTCTTTATATTGTTGGAGTCCTTTTGGGGCGTTTTTCTCTTTATTCTTTTCCCTTGCTTTCATATTTCCTTGTGGCTTCCAAAAGGAACGCCATTGTGAATCTAGGTAATTAGTGATGTTCCTTGTATGTAACTCTGCTGGTTACAAGTGGCGTTGTCTTTTGTTGCTTCCCTAATTAATGATGTTTCCATTTGGAAAACAAGAAAGAAATGAAAAAGCAATATCGAGATAAGTTGAGAAAAATATCAAATGTATTTCTATAAATAATGAAAGGAAGTCAAAATGAAAAACAAATTTAGTAGCAGACAAATGATAGAAAAGATTAAAGGGAAGTTAGTAAATTAATAAACAGTTATCAAAGAAAGAAGTCAGAGACATAAAGATATACGTGAAATGATAAAAGAAATCCCTGAAAAAAAGAAATAAAAAGAGAGAGATAGAAAGAAAGCAAGCAATAAAGAGAAAGCAAAGAAGATAGCAAAAAAGAAAGAAAGCAGGAAAAAAAGAAAACAAACAAGAAAGAAAGAAAAATCAGGACAGCAAGAAAAGAAGAAAGAAAAAGAAAGAAAAAGAAAAGAAGATAAGAAAAGAGAAAGAAAGAAAGCAACATTGAAGGAAAAAGACAGAAAACACTCAAGAAAGAAAGCATAAGCAGTAATAAGAGAAAAGCAAGAAAGTCAGAAAGAAACACAACGACAAAGAAAGCAAGGAAGGGAGTAAAAAAGAAAGAAAGCATAAAAGAAAGAAAGCAGAAAAAAAGAAAGCAAGCAAGGAAGCCAGAAAGGTAATAAGAAAAGAGAAAGAAGGAAAGAATGCAAGAAAGCAAGAAACAAAATAAGAAAAGAGACATTAAACAAGAAAGAAAGAAAGCATAGAAGAAAGAAAGACAGAAAAAGACGTAAAGAAAGTAAACAGAGAGAAACGACGAAAAAGCAAGCAAGAAAGAAAGGAACGACGTAAACGCAAGAAAGAAAGCGAGAAAGAAAGAAATAAGAAAGAAAGAGACGGCGAAAAAGGAAATAGATATGGAAAGAAACGACGAAAAGCCAAGAAAACCCAAGAAGGTAAGAAAGAAAGTAACGACGAAATAGCAAGAAAGAAAGCAAAAAAAAAAAAAAAGAAAAAAGAAGGAAACGACGAAATATCAAGAAAGAGTAATAAGTAAAGAAAGATAAAAGTAATAATAAAAAAGGAAATAATCCAATTATTTCTGGACTGCGTTTGACCAAAACAAGTTCATAATTTGAATTCCGTTGTTCCTTGTTTATTGTTTTGTAGATCTAAGAATTGTTATGTAATAATTAACCAGGACAAAGTCAGAACAAAACAAAATATTCTTAAACATGGATATAGGATTAGCTCTTCTTGTTCTCACTCATTGTCCTAACCGATTGATGAGACAGCTGAAATTTCTTTGATGCATATTAAGGGAGGAGCGCTTAGAGAATTTAACACACACAGGAGATAAATAACGAGTAACCTACCTAATCAGTTTGTGTAAATGAATGGCAGGGCGAGGTGTGGTAAGGATAATAAACGGAAAATCGTTGCTTCGAGCTACAAAGGACATGAAGCTGTGGAGAGTACATCCTAAAGGGACACAACGCATAAATGTTTTATAAGGTCGTAGGGTGTATCATATTTTCTATAGTTGTAGCAACAGTAGTGGTGTGCTTAGGGCAGTGACTCGCAATGCGGGTAGTAGAACCACCTTTGGGGGTGCTCTCTGTGAAGAGGGGGTGAATGTTTAAGTAGGCCATTTATTTTTGTTTTTAATCCCATCTGCATATAGCGTAATGGTTATCGATGGAGAAAGAACATTCAAACCACGTTCAAATTCCGTCTAGTACGTTGCATTCA
Source organism: Acanthosepion pharaonis (assembly GCA_903632075.3). NCBI lineage: Eukaryota > Metazoa > Mollusca > Cephalopoda > Sepiida > Sepiidae > Acanthosepion > Acanthosepion pharaonis. The sequence continues at coordinate 520,779 of CAHIKZ030001014.1, forward strand.
CTGCGCACTTGAGAAAGGCTTGATTCTATTTTCCCTTCAAACTTGAGGTTAAATAGCAGCACAGGCAATTTTCCTAACCTTGGGTGTCATCCAGATAAGAAGGAATAATCTAAATTATTGAAAACTGTGGAGAAAACAACGAGAAAGAATTTCACCTGCATCCTAAGAGACTATGCCAATGACAATGACCCAGAGAGTAAAGAAAAAAAGCCGTGGAGAGTTATCGTAAAGATAAGAAACCGTGGACAGCTATGATCACTTACATTATACTTACTTACTATGTATATCCTGAAAGGACATACATAGCATTAAACAAAATTCCATATACAGAAAATCTTTGAAAGATAATCGGGTCATTTCTGTCCACATTTCTAGGATGATGAGTTATTATTTACATACAATCTAATGTCCTTACTATAACGTTTCGAACACTCTGCCCTCCGGTCTTCTTCAGTTGAGAATTTTAAATGGGACCCTTTATTTAATCTACTCTAGTAAAATCATCTAGTTCTGCTAGCGATCACAGCTGTCCACAGCTTCATGTCCTTTGTAGCGGTAAGTAACGTTTGTTCCTTTATTATCTTTACCAGTCCCCTCTCTGCCATCCATTTACACAAACTGATTAGGTAGGTTACTCGCTATTTATCACCTGTGTGTGTTAAATTCTATCATGATGTATCCCCAATTTTCAACTGTCTCTTTCGCCCTCATCAATCGGTTGCTAGATTTAAAAAAATAGAATGTTTGAGTTTCGATATTAAAGCCAGACCAGTTGTGGTTAGAAGAATCATTGACCAGAGCAGTAACTAAAAAAATGCGGTCATTGTGGAGGTGAGAAATTATTTATGGAAGCTTTACAAGTGCAAGTTCTAAAGAGTGGCGGGAAAGAAGACGACGAAGATGAAGTGGAAAGAGAGTAAAGAAAAAAAAAGATGATACTATAATAATAGAAAAGAATAAAGAAGAGAAAAAGGACATGAAAAGATTAAAGCAGAGGATGAAATTATTCTGACTTTTTGTTCGTAATGACATTTTGATACAAATGATGATGGTAAGGAAACAGAAAAGACATGAAGAAGTTAGTTGAGAACATGGAACATTAACAATGCTGAAAAATGTTTGATACGTTTAAAATTGAAAAATATTTTATACGTTTAAAACTGAAAAATATTTTATACGTTTAAAACTGAAAGAAAAAATCTTTTATATGTTTAAGGGTGAAAATGATTTATACTTTTAAAACTGAAAAGTGTTTGTACTTTTAAGACGGAAAAAATTTAATACGTTTAAACCAGAATAATGTTTTATACGATTAAAACTGAAAAATATTTTAAGCGTTTAAGACGAAAGATGTTTGTTTTGTCCGTTTAAAATAGAAAAATGTTTTATACTTTTAAGACTGAAATTTTTTATACGTTTAAAACTGAAAAATGTTTAATACGATTAAAGCTGAAAAATGTTTTATATGATTAAGACTGAAAAATGTTTTATACATTTAACAAGACTAAAAATGTGTATAAGTTTAACAAGACTAAAAACTGTTTAATACGTTTAATAGGACGAAAATATTTAATACGTTTAGCAAGACTGAAAATGTTTAATACGTTTAACATGACAAAATATGTTTATTAAGTTTAATAGGACAACAAATTGTGAGCAAGAGAAAAATGAACGAGAAGATAGAAAAAAAAGAGAAAAGAACAATGAGAAAGTAGAAGAAAAAAAGAAAGAAGAAGAAGAAGATGAGTAGAAAGCAGAAGAAATGGTAATGACAATGACGACAGTGAATGGCGAAAATGAAGAGTTTGTCTAATCGAATGCAATCAGTTTCAGACCTAGAGACGATGCTGGCGTGTGCAAGGCAGACGTGCAATTGTGCTGTCCACAATAGGCAACTATTATATCCATTGATATGTCAAGGAGATTGCCTTGCTATGGCAAGTCTAATCATATTCGCTTACGCCGTGCGCCATTTTCTCTTCCAATATATCGAACAGGAAAATACATAGAATAGAATGCAAGGTGTGGAGATTATTAATGGCCGACTGCATCGGTCTTTTTGCTTTTTATTCAGGTGTGGAGGGACTGGGTGCTTTTAAGCTTAATGATTCGGCTTACGGAACAAAGTCTTTCTAGTCGCAAATAGCTTGGACGATTAATTGAGATTTAGAAGTATTGGACATCATCATAGCACTTATTTCGGAACGCACTGCGATTGTGACACAAAAAGACAGCATCACTAATTATAGTTCTTTGCTTAATCTATCTATCTATCTATCTATCTATCTATCTATCTATCTATCTATCTATGTGTATTTCTAGGATGTATAATTGTATCCGAAACAAAAGTGGAAAATTTTTATTAAAGACGTGTTTCTCCGAATAAGCATATGCTCTCTTTGACTTCTTCAAAATGAAAGAAAGACAAAACTGAGACTGAAGAAAATGTCTTGGAATCTCTGAGGGAAAGAGACAATCGTAAATTAAATGATTCCAAGGCATTTTCCCCGCAAACAATTTAGTCTTTGTTTCATTTTAAATTAAACAAGGCAAAGAGAGTATACACTTCACCACTGAAACGCGTCTTTAATATCTATCTATCTATCTATCTATCTATTAGGACTATATTTTAGAAATTGTTTTGTTAATTTAATAATTTTGGTTTGACGGAGAGTTTTTTCTTTATATTGCAAAAAGCAGCAAATTTATGATTTTAAAAATCTTTACCTTGAAAGTGATAGAAATATTAAATATTCGAATCAAAGTTATATTTTAAGGACCATAAATCTTGCATGTCACTGTTGACATGTCTGTAGACAATTGCCATCAGTAGCAAATATTACGTGTCAATATTGACATGTCTAGAATGTTTTCTTAATCATTCACCCAAAGCAAGGCAAGAATGCAATTAGTACGCAGGGGGTTACAGCGAGTGAAAGTTGGGGAACCACAGGCGGGAAGTGCGAGAAAAGAAACTGTTGGTGTAGAAGTGGTGGTTGCATTTAGCTATTTTAACAGTAAAAGAGTGGGACCTAGATGCCAATCGAGTAGCACGCTTAAATTAATGTAGTCACGGCACCAGGGAAAATAGCTCGTCAGTGCAGTTGCCATGAAAATATTTATAGAAAAGACACGTCACGTTTTGCTCTCGATAGTAATGTCTACTAATAATGCGTGTCAATATTGATATTTTCCCTTACTAATCAATGAAGAGTGTAAAATCTTCTATTCTAAAAAATGAACGTTTCTTGCAAATCAGTTTTTATGGATGAGCCTTTTGATATAACTGAAGCCACGGGGGAAGAAGAGAAAAAAAACTGAGTAAAATAAACAACGTAAACTTCTAAATTTATGTAAATATATGGTAAACAATTGGAAATTTGAAAATGTAAGGTTTTCGTGATGCATTTATACTCTTACCATCTTTCGACCTCCACACCGAGAAGAGGTCGAACTTTTGTGTTATTAACAAAATTAAGTTATAAAATCAAAACAATCTTAACGGTTTTCTTAATATTTCCATTGCAAAATAGTCACAGTGATTAGCAAATATGACAAGGAGACACATGAAGTTGAAAATTTATATGGAAACAAAATTTGGACTGCTTATTGACATTGTTTATACCAGCCATTACTAACTGAAAAAAAAACGATGAGAAATAGAGAGAGAGAGAGAGAGAGAGAGGGAGGGAAGGGAGGAATAAGAAAGAGAGATGCGAAGATGAAGGCAGGTAGGTAGGTTTCTAATAATCTGAGAATAGTGAGAAGAGGTAGTAAGAAAGAGAGAGAGAGAGAGAGAGAGAGAGAGAGAGAGAGAGAGGTTGAAAAAAATACGAACTATTGTTCACATCTTATTATTGGCAAGACGCTTCAGCCAAGTATACTCTGATTATCGTCAGGTGTCCATTGTTTGCGTGATAGGGGATATCTGTTGAGTATTTTCTTATACTGCTCTTGTGATGCCAGTTATTGTTCGTTCCTTCTGAACCAATTTTTTCACTACCTGATCCAGGGATTGGACTCGCAACCACCAGATGACAGTGGCATGTTTTTAATCAACGTAAAACGTCAGTGTTTTTTTGGCGGGGTGGGGAGTTTTTATATTTGCTGTCAGGTGACACTAATCATGGCGGATTCCAATCGCATTTCAATATTGCATTTCATTCTTAAGATAACCGAAAATGGAGTATTGTTGTCATATTTGGGCTGGAGTTGCCCAATTCTTACATTCTATCCTTGATAGAGACCAAAACCGTTTATGCGGACTTGTGGATAATGAACTATTTCCCATCCTACAATCCACAGAGGCAAAAAAGCAAGCTTATCGCTATTTCCATGGAAAATGTTCTGATGTGCTGTATCCCTTAGTCTAGACCTCATTCCCTTCGTAAAGAAGGAAGGTTTATTCTGATTGCTTGTTCCCAGGAGCCGTTGCTTTGTGAAACAGACTGTTAGAAGGAATCTTTCTCGATCAGTATGGTATTAACTCCTTCAAATCTAGAGTCAACCTGTTATATATCCTATGTATCCTCATAATCTTTGTTTTTTTGATCGTCACAAAACACTTTTATGGGGAAAACTTTCTCTAATGAAAACTAGTTTCAAAGTTTGTAGAGACATTTTTCACATTAGTATTTGCTAAAGATATCGAAGAATTGCCTAATAAGTGCCAATAACTCATTGCAAATAATGCTGAATGCATAATTGAATAAAATGTAACTGTATATTATTTTTTGAAGAATAAAGCTGATAAAAAAGGGAAAATATTTAGGACTCAAACTCATACATAACAAAGATATATATAGTGTATTTTTGCAGCAATCCTTTTTTAATACGTTTCATTGAAGATGACTCAAAAGCCACTGCAATTTCTGGACATCGAGTGTATAAAAACTGTCGAAATGACACGCGGATTCCAACGTTTTCGGCTAATCTACTGGCCATTATCAAAGATGTTTTTTGTTTAACTGAATATGTAAATTTTTTTTTATATAGCAATGGGAATGTTTTTTTTTTATTTCCGAACGCTTGATAACGCTTTCATTAGTTTTAACCCGTTTGCTGCATGGTCGTAGTTTCCAAAATTATGCAGTGAACAGAGGGTGCTAGGTTTTCATGTCTATTTAAATGGGTACTAATGGACCTACAATGCAAGAAATGCAAAGTAAGTCTTCTTGATACTGGTATGTTCAATGTAATTATTAATCTTAAGGGGCTCATAAATCCAGAGATGTAGAAGTGTATATATGTATATGTATGTGCATGTATGTATGTATGTATATGTATGCATATATATGTATGTATGTATATGTAGGTAGATGTGCATGTAGATGTGTTTATATGTGTGTGTGTGTGTTTTGGTATGTGTGTACACGCCTATATGCATGTATGTACGTGTATATGTTATTGTGTATGTGTGTATACGCATGTGTTTTTGAACATAGAAATATAGGTCCTTGCTAGATTAGATAATCGTTATATTTATTTTTTATATGTTTATATTTGATTTGTAACCTGTAGTCGATATTAATTTTGTCAAATTTTCTTAATTACACAGTAAATGTCCTTCAGTTTGAGTTTCCCCCGCCCCATCTCTCTCCCCCACCCCTTCTTTTCTTTTCCTCTCCCTCCCTCTTCTTCTGCGCTTTAAGATTAGATCGTCTACTGTGTGTGTATGTCACCACAAAATGTATCCTTTCCGGTTACATCTTTAATGTATTAGACATCCGACAACATTCATATTTCTCTCACTTAAACCGTCTTTGACTCCCCTATCTAAAACTTCTCTCTGTTAAATTTTAATTCCCCCACCTTCTCTCGTCTGTTACCCCTCTCTATAGCTCTAACATTCGTGTGGGCACTCTCATACTGACGCTCTCTCTAAATTTTACTTTTTATTTCCGGAGTTGTTTTTTCTGTTTTCTTTTTGAATTTGTAGGTCTGATGAATTGGATCGTATTTACGATTCCAATGGAATAAATTATGACCATGGAATAGTAGTGTTTAAGCCTTTTTATTATATCCTTACTCTGTCCTGGACATTGAGTTCTACCTGGATTCTATCCTCTTGGAATTTTTTTTTTATACAAAATATATATGTATGTGTATGCATGTATGTATATATATATATTTATATATTTTGCATATGTATGTGTATATTTACCACTAATATTATCTATCTATCTATCTATCTATCTATCTATATATATATATATATATATATATATATATATATATATAATGTTTGATCATTTTTATCAATTACAAGTACAGTCTGGAATAACCCTGCTACCATGATGGAATTTTTCTGCGTATCAAATAAGGAATTCCACTGGAAATTTTTCTATAAGTTTAATAAACGCAAAGCAAAATAATCGTCTAGCAGAGAAAATTATATGAAAATTAATACGCAATGAGAATTACGACCACATTGCGTTTTAACACCGGTTCTCGTCTGATCACTGAAGTTAAGAACGTCAAAGCCTGGTCGGTACCTAGTGGGTGACTGCTTGAGAATATTACGTGTTATAAGCTCGGAAGTGTGCGTGGTGTAATGGATTTAGAAATCGGTGAGCTAAGTTCGAATTCCAGCTGGTTTTCTTTACGCGCAAATATATGTATCCAGCTTTTCTCCCTCAGCTATAGAAGGAGTTGTATCTAAAAAAAAATTTATTACAATCCAAAAATATGTTCCGGGTTTAAGGTTGATAAATTTTAAAAAAACAATCAATCACTTTTACTAAATAAACACCGTGCTGTGGAAATATTAAACTAAATTATTTTAGTCATGTCGGGATTTCCATTTGATCCACAAGCGTATCTTTTTCTTTTCAAACAACAAAGGAGAGGAGGAAAGAGAAATATGGTTTGAAAGAGGAAAAGTAGAGAGTAAGTTAGAAAGCAAGAGAAAAATGAAAAGAAAAACTGATGAACAGAAGGAATGAAGAATTATATCTTGAATATTATTTTACTCCTTTACCCCTTTGGTCTTTTCAAAGAAGGTGAAACCTTTATTTAACACGTGCTTTCTTTTCGATTTTAATTTCTCCTTTATGTTGGTTGACTAATAGATATTACAGGGTTAGTCAATACGATATTTTATTCAATTCATTCGAATGAGAAGAGAATAGAGTTAGTCTCTATTTCATAATGTTATCATTTTTGAAAACATCCATACCTTGATAGTAGATAATTCAATTTATATTAAATCACTTAAATATGTAAATAAGTTCAGTAGATTTCCATTTCGGAAACTGCAAGTTCAATTTTTTTTCTGTTTTGTATTTCTCATACTGGTCCGCATCTCAATCTCACCGCTCCAGTAACAAGCATTATTGCAATAGTAGCATTGTTATAATGTCTTTTTTCAATGTCTTGAGTTAAATTTTATCTTAGATATGGCAATGATACGCCCAAACAGACAAAAATAAATCAAAATATGGATGAACCTCTTTGCGAAAGTCTACTGCATGAATCTTAACCTATAATAGGAGCATCTAATTTATTTCTCAGATTTTTCTTTTAGTTTTTATTTTTATGCCCGATGTTTGCTTGACTTCGATAAGCACAAGAAATAATACTGAACAAAGACATGCTAGCAACATCAGCGAGGGACAGGTTTGCGATGGATCGATAAATATTATCAATTCCAAAGATTGGTACCAAGTGTGGCTCTTTAAGACATGGCCATTTTATAACATTTCCAGAAATACGAATGGGGGGGGGGAGTGTCGATTTCAGTGGATTAGACATAAATACATCCAAGTTTGCAGCCAAAATTCAGCGCATTCAGTGCAATAAGGTTTCTGCGAGAAGTTGTTGAATTGTTTTAATCAGAATTTTAGGCTGTCATGTTTAGAAGACGAAACGAATGTTTTCTGTCACAATTATTTTGCTGGAAAAACATTATTTACAGAAAATATGCAAGATCAATTTATAAAAATGGGTGGTATACATATATATCTGGGTGAATATTTATATCTATGTGTATCTATTTTTCTTTTATCAAAAGATGTACAGTCTGTTATTAGAGAAGAACAAGAAAGAGGGAGAGAGAGAGAGAGAAAGAGAGAGAGAGAGAGAAAATATATCAGAGGGAAAAAGAAAAAAAGGAAATAAGTGTATATATGCATATCTGCGCGTATGTATGTAATTGTCAGTAAGCACAAATAATAGAGAGGAATAGAGAGAGAGAGAGCGAGAGAGAGCGAGAGAGAGGGAGGGTTTGATAAAAATAGAAGTTGAGAGGCTGAAATAAAGAGAAAATGATTAAGGATGAAAGAAGGGATGGGAGAGAGAAGATAAAGTAAAACAGAGAGGAAAAAAAGATAGTGTTAAAAAGGAAGAGAAAGTGTTAGAAAGAGAAAGAGTGAGAAGAGAAAGGGAGGAAGAGTTATGATTAAAGAAAAAGCGAGAGAAAGAGAGAGATGTAAGGGGTGCGGGGGAAGGGAGAAAAGACAGAACGATAGAAAAGAAGAAAAAATGTAGCAGAGAAAAAGAGAGAGAGAGAGAGAGAGATGCGAGCAAAAATAGAAATGGAAAGAAAGAAATATATAGAGAAAGAGAAAATGAGTGAAACGAAGAGCGAGAAAGAGAAAAAATAAAGAAGTGATAAATACATAGTGAGGAGAAGTGAGGAAAAGGACAATAAAAAAACAGTATTCAGGAAGAGAGAAGATGACGATTGGAAGCAAGAAAAGATAGCTAGATGGCTAGAGAAATAAAGAAGGAAAAATAGAAAGAGAAGAGAGATATGTAGAAAGAAAGAGAGAGAGAAAGAGAAAGGGAGAGAGTGAGAGATTATAAAACGTTAGTCAAAATCTGTCCCAAATTCGAAGGGATGCCGTACATTTGAATGAAAATTGATTAATTTGGATAACGTCCAATAAAATCAACTGAAAAAGCAGTAAGTAGATTTTCCTGTTGTCTTAAAAAGTTAAATACTTAATTCGTATTCATCAATTACCAACCGAGTTGAACCGAAACAATATTCCACCCTCAGATCTTGTTTAAAATCTTTTCAAACATTACAAATTCTGTAATGTTTATTCTAAGAGCTTTTATTTGCCTTTCTATCCAAACTTAGAGGTGTAAAACTCGCGACATATGCAAAGTACTATGTGGAAATATTCTACCCCTAATTTTCATAAAACAAATAAAATCTTTCTCTTATTAGTTTGCAAAGATTTAGTTCACATTTTGATGAAAAATTACTCTGTGGAATATTACTTTTCCCTGGCACTGCGCAAAATTTATAAAACGAAAATTGCTGAACAAGTTTTCATTAACTTTTCTCGTTCAAACTTTGCTTAAAAATTTCCATTCTGATTTTGTTACCATTTTGGGAATAATATAAAGCCAGGCGTGAGATTTCTTTCGTTTTATAAATCTAATGAAAAGTTGAAAAACTTAAGAATCGCTTGTCTTAATTATAGATAAAAGTTAAAATACTTTCGTGAGAGGTACAAAATGTTATTATTGCAGTAAAAACGGCCATATTACGGACAACATAATAGGGAAACATAGTGAAAGGAGAAAGAAACAAAGATATAATTATTGTCAATGTTTTTTCATGATAATGGGTGACCTATTGATATTGATTAATTTACTGCTTGTGCTAAACTGGTGTAATTCAATAAACCTAAACTAATTGATCCGCAAAAATATCCTATATTTGTCGTTACTGTTGATTGGTGAAGTTTGCATGAAATGTGGTAAACGAATTTCTATCAGTGTAAAACATTTATCTGTCAATCCTTGTGTTGCCTTTACTGCCCAAACGATTCGTCAGGATGTTCTGCCTTCTTACCATATATATATATATATATATATATATATATATATATATATATATATATATATATATATATCGCAAAATTGACATCATTTTGTAGTCTAATAATATTGCCAATTCTCGCTCAAATGATGTCAAATTAAAAAAAAATATATAAAAAAATTAGTTTGATTGTGTGAGTTTATCTCAATGAGAATTTACCAGGAAGATGGATCGGCCGTGACAATGATCATGACAATACTATTGAACTGTTCACTGCGTTCACCTGACTTTACACCTTGTTATTTTTTCTATGGTACCATGTGAAAGGACAGTTCTATATCGACCACTTCCTTCAAGCCTTGAGGAACTTAAGCAGAGAATCTCTGGTTTGCTGGAGAATGTTACGCAAGGCATGCTACAGCGTGTTTGGCAGGAGCTGAACTACCGATTTGAAGTGTGTTGTGTTTCAGGTGGTGCGTATATTTAACATTTGTGAAGCTTTTATGTAAGTGTCTATAAAATCTACATCTATTTGAAGATCTTGTTCGAATTTTAATAAATAAATCTGTTAGTGTCCATCATGTAACCTAATTAATTTTGTTTCCCTGGGACATGTAGTTAATCAGATATTCACATTTTATATGATATCAATTTTTAGGAGACACCCTATATATATATATATATATATATATATATATATATATATATATATATATATAGCAAATATATGGATATAGATCCGACAGTATGAAGAAAAATATACTGAAAAATCAAACAAAAATCCTAATATGCGATTATGCTGTTTTAATGTTTAATGTCAACGTCGGACGTTTCGGTCTAATAGACCCTCTTCAGGACATATTCATAAAACATAATTAACATAGACATAACTTTTTTCATGTTGGATTGTATATGGTCTATGTTAATTATGTTTTATGAACATGTCCTGAAGATGGTCTATTAGACCGAAACGTCCGACGCATATTAAGATTTTTGTTTTTTTTTCAGTATATTTTTCTTCTTATATATATATATATATATATATATATATATATATATATATATATATATATATATATATATATATATATATATTATTGCAGTTAAACTTTACATATTAAAAAAAAGAAATGGCGAGTAAAGAGAAAAATATATTATTATAGTAAGATGGAAATCGAAAAGAAATGCAAAAAGAAAGAAAAAAGCTGACTGGTTATCGTTCCTTTCTCTTGAATGAGTGTTAAACAATAACCGGTCAGTTTTTTAAAATTATTTTTTTTTAGAAATGACGCATCCTCAAACAACAGACCATCAGAATATGATCATACAGTTGAGTAAGAAGAACACAATGCTAGAAATTATTTTTTTACTATAATATTCATTTTGTACAAGGCCCAAGAGCCACCCGTGGATAGAGTAAGAGATGCTGTTTATGGGGATGTGAATGGAAGATAACGGATAATCCTAGACTTGAAAATAGGAACTATTATCTATATATAGAGATATATTCCAGTAATGTGTCTACAGAATTTGGATTCCCATTAAAGCCTATGAAATGCAAAACATTAAAATTGAAGAGTTGCATACTTCTGATCATATGTAATTTATTTTAACGCCATATTGTTCAAAGATCAAACAAGCTTCCATATTTGGACTTTGTCACTTCAAAGTTCATATTGCAATGATTTATTTAAAATTATAATCCCCTTGTAGTATAGACTTCAACTTATAATATCTTTAGTGACATCTTATTAGAAAAGTCTAGTTTAAGAAATTCAAATTTGGCTTGAGTTTTTTCATGGTAACACACACACAAATATACAAACACACGAGACACACAGCAATTAATGATATTTATAAAAATTGTCTGGACAGTAATCAATTTTTAAAGAAATATTCTCATCATTACATGTTATTAGAAATTGAGTTGGTTTGATATAAGAAAATTAACATTGAACGTAAAAATAATTATACTTAGATGATAGTACATCAAAACCAATCAAAGACACACAGGAATTTAGTAGTGGTAAAAGAAATTTTTATTGATCTTTTAAAAATCAATAATAATTGTAAAGTAACAAAAACAAACACTGGAATGAAGTTATTGAAGAATAGAACACACAAAATGATTCCAACTTCTGTTGCCTTTCATAGGTTCAATGACATTCAATTATTATTATTATTATTATTATTATTATTTGTTTTGATATCCTCCTAGACTCATAGCCGTTTTGGCCGGCTGATGAAGATCATATATCAGCTCCTACCTTGCAGATTAGAAACGTAGGCCTTTCCTCAGCACATGAGCTGTTCCAAGCAGCGCTGCCGTCTTCGCTCTCATAATGAAGCCAGGTATCTCTAAGGTATCTTGCAAGGCATAAATATTCCTGAAAATAGTCCCGACTGCTTGGTACGTTTCTATTTCCAGGCCCTTATATTTTGAAACTTTCTAAAATTCTTAAAGATGTCTTTATCAGAGGAAATGACCATTTCTGTGAAATATCACTTATGTTTTCTAATGTTTTTATTATTATATTTAGTCATTTTGATTTATATGTCGCAGTTGTTATGTATGTTGAAGCCTCATTTTTCACTTTATTTTTGGTAGTGTTTGTGTTCATAAGTTATTGTTTTTTTTTTGCATGGAGAAATGTTAGCATATCTTTCAATATAAGTATCAGGTCATCCCATAAGTTCTGTCCGAATTTTAACTTTTTGTTAAAATAAACGAAATTTAAAGTGTATTTTATAATGTCTAATGAGCTGAACATTATTTTTATGTTTAGATGCATTTAAACTGATCAAATTTTATTTCAGAGAACAATAAAATTAAATTTTGTTTGATTAAAACCCTGCTAACATGGAAGTACTAAAGAATCATTTGAGGTACATAATGCTTTATGAGTTCAAGAAAGGAAATTCAACAGCCGAAGCGGCTAGAAACATTCACTCGGTTTATGGAGAGGAATGTGTGAATGAAAGAACTTACAGAAGATAGTTTGCAATATTCAGAGGTGGAGATTTCACCCTTGAAGATGAAGATCGAACCGGACGTCCAGTTGAGTTTGAAGCAGCCCTTGAAGAAAATCCTGCTTTATCAGTTGAGGAATTGGCAGTGGTTCTCAGTTCAAACCGCACAACTGTTCATCATCATCTTCAAAAACTTGGAAAAGTTCCTAAACATGGAAAACTGGTGCCTCGTGAATTGTCTGAAAACAACCTCAAATCCTGAGTTGACATCTGCTCTTCTCTCCATTCTCGCCAACTTGTTTCACCTTATTTCCTTATTTGGATAGACTTTTGACTGGCGACGAAAAATGGATCTTTTTATCGAAATGTTAAGCGTCGTAGACAGTGGCTTGGTAAAGGGGAAGGATCCCCAGCCACAGCTGAGAAGGGAACTTCATGGGCAAAAGGTTCTTCTTTCAATCTGGTGGGATCGCCAAAGAATAAACCACTTTGAATTCTTACCACTTAATGCAACATTTAATGCCCAAATATACTGTCAGCAATTAGAGCGTTTGAACCAAGCTTTTAGGAAAAAAAGACCTGACCTAGTGAATTGAAAAGGGGTGATGTTTCATCAGGACAATGCGCGACCCCACACAGCAAGAATCACGTCAAAAAAGATCGAAGAACTTGGTTGGGAGAAAATTCCTCATCCACCTTATTCTCCCGATCTTGCTCCTTCAGACTACCATTTGTTTCGTAGCTTACAGAATCATTTGGAAGAAACAGCTTTTATAACACAGGAAGAGGTTAAAACTGATATTTGTGAGTTCTTCGAATCAAAGCCAAAAGAATTTTACAGTAATAGAATTAGTAAGCTTGTTAATAGATGGAAGGAAGTCATAGATAATCAAGGAAAATACATTGTTGATTGAATCTGTAATTAAATGTAGCATTTGTTCACTTGTTTTCTTTATTCAAAATTCGGACAGAACTTATGGGATGACCTGATATTTTACTATCCTATGATGTTTTATATTTAAATTCATTTGTGGCCAGAGTAAAACATCCAGATATTAGACGCTCAATAATTTTCTCAATGTTTGTACAAAAGTAACATTTTCAGTTTGACCTATTTATTATTATTATTATTATTATTATTATTAGTTTAAACATTTCTTTTTTACCTGTATTTGTTTCATAATCACATGCCTGGTCATAAGCGCAAAGGAAGGGTGTGATTTTTTGTTTGTTTCCACTTATAAAGACAAAAGACAGCAAAAAAAAAAAAACTAAAATGCCCAAAGCCGATTGCAGTGTTTAGGCTGTAGAGATGGTGCACCAAGGATTTTGTTGATTTGTTGTTATGTTTCTTTCTTTATCCATTACAGATATTGACCTACCATGTCGTGATGGTCCTGTACTCATTAGATGTGAATATTTGAGCATCCTAAAATTTGGATATCAATAGTTTCAATGTATCGATCACAAAACCTTCACTTTTGGGTCCGTACTAGCATGTAAGATATTCACTTAGTAGTTTCGTGTAAGCACACTGTGATTATGTGCAGCAATAATAATAATAATAATAATAATAATAATAATAATAATAATGTGTGAGAGACTAGGAGAACGGTAACAAAATGATGTTGGGGTATACATATATAAATCCTAATATACCCGTCATGACATCCAGTCTGATAAGAGTATGCTAGACATTGGTATCACTGAAAAATGTGCGCGATATGGTGAAAGTTTTGATAAAAACATCGCATGATAGGTGAGGCTCAGAAATATATTCAGCTCTCTTCTTAAAATTCTCGCTGTAATCTGGATGATTACAATACTTCTCTAGATTTATTCCGACGAAATTTTTCTAGTCTCTACGGAAAGAGATTTTCTAATAATAATAATAATAATAATAATAATAAAAAGGAACTCGACTAAGATGCTACATACAAATACTTAGTAATTAAACAAGACGGGATGCAGTATTCATTTATGAAGAAAATAATCTGAGACGAATATTATTGGAAAGTGCGTTTGATACAAGAAAGCAAACTTAATGGAGTTAAAAAAAATGAAGGCTATCAACACCTTACCTATACCCGTAGTAGCATAAAGTTTCAACATTATTAAATGGATGTTGAATGTCATTAAAAGACTGGACGTCAAAACCAGAAAAATGCTTACCCAAATGAGAATGCACCACCCGAAATCAGACGTTGATAGCGAGATCTTTAGGAGGCCAAGGTCTAATCCAACTTGAACTAACTCTAAAAACTACATTAATTGGATTGGAAGCATACCTTACAAAAACCATTGACTAACAATCAGACACCAAATCCACTCATCAACAAAGAAGCTACACTGAAATCCTACCAACAAAAAACGAAGCGAATGCCATCTCTATGGCAAACAACTTGGCCAAATGAAATTATAAAATAAAAACTGGTGGGGAGACAAGGCATTGAGAAGAAGAAAAGAAGCAAATTTGGATCAACAGAAAAGACATCAGTGGCTCAAGAGTACTGGGTTGAAAGCTGAGACAGAAGACCTAATCATTGCAGCTCAGGACCAAAGTCTTGCAACGAAATCCTATCAAGGTCACATAATCAAGAATGGAACTAACCTGAAATGCAGGATCTGCGGAAAATATTTTAAAACTGTCAACCATATTATTTCAGGATTCCCGTAACTAGCAAAAAACGAATATACCTACAGACATAACAAGGTAGCCACATATGTGCACTGGAAGATATGCAAAAAGCACAAAATCGAAACCACTGAGAAATGGTATGAACACCAACCAGACACAGTTACTCAAAATAACGATGTAACTATTCTCTGGGACATGCCAATTCAAACTGACAGTGAAATAAAAGCCTCAGACGTGATATTATCATAAAAAAACAAGAAATTCAGGAAGTGTATGCTTATTAGCATAGCAGTACCATCTGAAAGAAACACCTCCATGAAAACCATCGAGAAATTGTCCAAATCCTGGAGATCAAAATTAACAGGATGTGGAGAATGAAGACTGAGACTGTACCAATAGTAATCGGAGCACTGGGCCTCATGAGAAAAGAAATGGACAATTTTACTAAAAGTGTCTCAGGTAACATCAACATAAAAGTTGCCAGAAAATTGCCCTACTAAGAACATCCCATATACTAAGAAAAGTGCTATCAATTAAATAACAATTCTCGTATAGAGCCTAAGGACCATACTGTGGACTCGGCTCTACAGGATACAAATAGGAAACATAACATACAGAAATAATAATAATAATAATAATAATAATAATAATAATAATAATAATAATAGTACTATAGAAGGGTACGACTGGTATTAAAAACTGAATTGAATTCTCAGAACAGAATTATGGCCATTTAACCTTGCCATCCCAGTGGTCCAATATAGTTTCAACATCTTGAACTGGACTCTAAATGACATCAGACAAATGGATTCTAAAACAAAGAAAAGCTTCTTTTCTAAGTATAAGATGCATCATCCAAAGGCTGATGTAGGATAAAGAAGGTGGAAGAGGTCTTATTCAGCTAGAATTGTCATACAAGACAACAACTATTGGCTTACTAACTTACATGGAAACAACAAATGACTGGATGATAAAATTAGTGAAACAACATGAAAACAGAAAAAAAAAATATTCAATAATAAAAGAAGGCAGTAAATACAAACAACATTTACATTTAGTAGATTCTGTAGTAAATCAAAACAGAAGCCAAGAACCAACTATTGCAGCAAAAGATATGAAAAAGAAAGCCAAGGATAAAGCCCTTGAACAGATGAAACAACGCTGGCAAGACAAACCTCTGCATGGCCAATATCCAGAACGTGCAAATAAACCCAATGTTGATAAAGTTAATACTCATCGATGGTTACGAGCATCTGGATTAAAGTCTGAAACTGAAGGCTTTATTCTTGCAGCGCAAGACCAGAGTCTTTTCACTAGGAATTTTCAGGCAAATATCATACATAATAATGTGGATCCAAATGCAGGTTCTGTGACAAATACCAAGAAACAATAGACCATCTAATCTCAGGATGTTCTATACTTGCCCCAAATGAATATAAAAATCGTCACGATAGAGTGGGGCAATACTTACACTGGACAATGTGCAAACACTTTGGAAAATGTGTAAGCAAATATGAACATCGGCCAGCGCCGGTTACAGAAATAGAAGATGTCACCATTCTGTGGGATTATACCACCAGACAGAAAAATTGAAGCAAATAGGCCGGACATTATTGTCAAAAACCAGAAAGAAAAAACTTGCCTACTAATTGATATGGCTTGTCCAGCGGATTGTAACATAGCAACCAAGGAATTTGAAAAACTATCAAAATACAAAGACCTGGAAATTGAAATAGAAAAAATGTGGAAATTGAAAACAAGAATAATACCAGTGGTAATAGGTGCACTTGGAATTATAAAAAATGGAACAAAACAACACATTGAAAGAATCCCTGAAACCCCAGCTTAAGAGACATACAGAAAATTGTCTTATTAAGTACAGCACACACACTAAGGAGAACTTTGTTTATGTAACGCTAGCAACTTCATCGGAGAAAAAAAAAAAAAAAAAAAAAAAAAAAAATTAACATGAAATGTGGCCATAACAACACACCACGACCTGCCTTAGGTCTTTCCGCAGACTTGGTAGGTAGTGTGTCCATAGCAGAAATAATAATAATAATAATAATAATAATAATAATAATAATAATAATAATAATACTTTCATTGAGTAATAAATGAAATCAACAAATTCAAAAGGGAATTACAAGTTGGTGAAGAAGTACAAAAATGAACAAAGTAAAAACCAAAATTTCGGGAGGTAATTGATTTTTTATAATCATTATTCATTTCTTCATGATTTAGTAATTTAAGCGTCGATATTCCCAATTCAGAACATTTGTAAAATTAAAAATAATCCATGTGAGAATTTTGAACAGAAAAATAAATTTATAACTGAGATAATCGACCCGGAATGATAATAATAAAAAATATATGGGATGACAGAAGTGAAAACTAAAATTAGGAAGAAAAAAATAAGAAAAACACGCGGTTTCATTTTAGCTTACATGAAAATATACTAGACCGTTTTGGAACTGTGAAAATTGTGTTACTTCTGGCGTTCAGCTTCACAAAGAGCGTTTGCTTTCGGCCAAATAAGTAATTTTCTTTAGTAGCTGATTCTGGACAGCCGTAGAAACGACAGTAGTGGAATCTCGAATTCTTTCTTTCTTGCTTGTTTTTTTGCTTCTTTGTTTCTTTCTTTTTTGCTTCTTTGTTTCTTTCTTTTTTTTTTTTTTTGTCTGTTTCATTCTTTCTGGCTTGTTTTTTGTTTGTTCGTTTGCTTGTTTCTTTTTGCTTGGATTTTTGGTTGTTTATCTGTTTCTTTTTTGCTTGTTTTGATTTTGCTTGTTTCATTCTTTCTTGCAGACTTTGTTTTCAGAAATATGTACCGTTTTTATCTTCCTTTTTTCCTATCATACATTTTCCTATATATATATTTAAAAAGTGTTCCCTTCCGTTCAGATATTTACTTAGTTGAACTTAGTCTGACATAAGACAATATGCGAAAAATATTGATGGGGAAATTTATAATAGTAGCAACAGCCTGCGAGACTAAAATGTTAAACGCTATTCCACATTTATACATTTAGGAATTTACTAATATTAGCTTAGTTTGGCACAAGGCCTCAAGTGCAGAGCATTGAGGATTAAATACACTTTAGTAGTCAAATTCAGCGGATTTTTTTCTTTCTCAGTTATATAAGTTTTTAATTATTATTTTCGTGCAGCTCTCTCTTTTTCCATTTCCCTTCTGGTGCTGAACGAATCAATAAGTTACTCGCCGAAGAGTCACGTGATAAACGTCGTATTGTTAGAAAGACACCCTTCCTCTGCAACTGCTACAACATGAACAAAGAGATATAGATATACCCAAATATAAATTTACTTTGCACGCTGTCCGAGGATGGGGGTTATCAATCAACTGTTTCTGCGTATGACGTCAATCCTCATTGGGATTAAATTAAAGCATATTTTGAGTTACAGTAGGAGGAATCAAGTAACGCAAATTTGGATTTGCTTTATAGTTCAACGTTAAAAAGGGAATATGGTCGACTGGCAAAGTTGAGAAATATTCGGAAGTACATTTAGTCAGTAGAAAGATTTTATATCATTTCTTTGACATTTATAAAATTCCTCCGTTTATTTATAAAACATTATATTTATTTATTTTCATTGACCGGCCTAAATATTCAAGGAATCTTCTAAGAGAAAAATATGCGCTCTCTCGCAGCATCTAACGACTGTTCCTCTGCCCAGTGGCGACGCAGGTTCGAATACTGCTGGATAGCGGATATTTATCTTTAATAAGAGTCCTCGAATATTCAAGCCGTCAAACAAAAATAAATACACTCTTTAAGAAATAAACGAAACGTCTACTCAAATACGAGTATCCACTAAAAATAACGTTTAAAGTGATGAAATCTATCGGATTAATAAATAAAACTCCATTACTTTTTTAAAAACACACACACACACACACACACACACACACACACACACACACACACACACACACACACACACAGAGAGAGGTTTGTATATATTGTTCATTTTCCATCTTATTTTATTATAGAGAGAGACTGCACTGGTATTTATCAAATGTGTTCACACACCCACACATATGCGGATCACAATATATATATATATATATATATTTATATATATATGTGTGTGTGTATGTGTGTGTGTGTGAAATTATTTTTCTTACGTATGCCAGAGCACTCATAATAAAATAAAAATAAAATCGATTTTGCGTTGAAAACACTTTTAAAGGAATTTCAAATAAAACACTAAAAAATGGGCATTTTATACCTTGTCTGCAATTCAAGATATTACAATCAGGGCAGTTGATCTGTCCAAACTATGCACACGCCAACTAAACACACCGAGGGGAGAAATGTCGATACGACCAAGATGGAAAATGCCGAAGAATCAATGTCCCTTGGGGAAAAACCAAACCTAAACCCAAACATCAGAATAAATTCATATAATGAAATAACAGCATAAAAATAAACTTCAATTACACAGAAAAAATGGCTAAATAAATAAAAAAAAACATTTTACGTGTATTTTTAAAAGAATTTAAATTAGAGCTCAGTGACACACGTAAGAAAAGTAATATACAAAAAATATATCTATTTATTAGATCAGGAGCATAAGCAAAATTAATGCAGCAACATGGAAAAATATAGAAAGCTGATCTATTCTAGGATGCTACTCTATGGCCTACTAATTCCAAATCCATAAATTCCCCAAAAGTCTCTAGTGAGCTAAATGTTCATGAGCCCAAAATCCAAGATGGCCGCCTCTGACGAGGTGACACATACAACTTTTTAATCATTCAATTGGTAATACCTCTCTCCCAACTAATTTGTTGATGAAAAATCTATATTTTTTCCATGTCCATCTGTAATGCTATTGGTGTATATATCATATTTGTATCTATATTTTTCCATGTCTAAGCCTTTTCGTCTAACATTAGCCAATTTCAAATCCTTTTTCGTCGTTAGTTATGATGTCAGTTTAATTTTTAAATTATATATATATATATATATATATATATATATATATATATATATATATCGTATATATATATATCGTATATATATCGTATATATTTTAACGTCTTTTATATATGTGTTATATATATATATATATATATATATATATATATATATATATATATATATATATATATATATATTATTTTAAAAATATGATTATATTTATGCTCTACATTTGTATCGAGCACTATTTTTAAAAAAATAATAACTAAAATACTAAGGAACTTTGGATCTACCTAACCAGTTCTTTCCTATTTTCTATATATTTTCACAAATATATATATATATATATATATATATATATATATATATATATCAAACATGTTACAAATCTATACAATTTTTACATAGATATATAGGTACCTCCAAATATCCACTAAAATAAACATGCATGAAGAAAAATACGACAATCTTACTTATTATAAAACGCAGATTGTGTGTGTGTGTGTGTACGTTTGTATATTGGAGCAGATTTCCTACATTTTTCAACCGATTTCAACAAAACTTTACAGGACTGCGTAAAATTATCTTGCAGTGGTTCTAACAGTGCCAAAAATTGGAAAAACACAAACGTTTTTGCACGAAATCAATCTGAAAACACGATAAAACACGATTCTGTCGCCAGAATGAAAGGGGGACAACTCATATCGAGTTATACTTATTATAAAACCCAGGTTGTTTTGTGTGTGTGTGTGTTCGTTTATATATGGGATCAGATTTCCTACATTTTCAACCGATTTCAACAAAACTTCACTTTTTTTTTTGGCAGGTAGTGTTTCTTATTGTCTTGCACACTTTTTCTTTATTTTTACATTCAGAATGCTTTAAAATTACATTTACAAGACAATTGTTTATAATAAAATTCTATTCAATCGATAGACTCATAACGATTGAAAACAATGTTTTAGTTTGAGTTTGGGTTTGACCAATTCGTAAAAAAAACAAACTAATTAAGACATGCGTGTCCGTCAACCTTAAACAATAATCTTTGTCAATTTTATTTTTCAGTCTTTATGGTGGTCGATACTTGATCTATCTCTTACTGTTACATCCCCGGGCAACGCCGGGCTCTATTGCTAGTAATTTAATAATAGCAAAGTTTCATCGTCAAAATCTTTATGATGTTATTAAGAGGAAAACCAACGGACTTTTTTTTAATTATTAAGTTATATTTTTGGAACTTTTCGATAACCTTTGAAATTTTTGATAAAAATTGTTTTTCTTGAATCAGCGGGGGACCATAAATTATTATAGGATATTTTAGCATTTTTTGTGGTGAAAAACACATTGATTTAAATATTCTTGCAAAAATTAAATAAATGTAGGATTTTAATGAAACTATCAGGGAATATTCACAAATAAATAAAATTATTTTAATGTTTATATTAGTTATTCGCAGAACCCATTGGATAATTTAAATCATCCATTTTTTTTTCATCAAAAGGTCCTCCATTTACCGAAAATTCGATCTGAATTGTAAAAATAAAAAACATGCAATAAAACTAAGATATTTTTTAATTAGAGAAGATTTTAATTGTTTTTATGAATAAGATATAGTGTGAACACTATCGCTAATGATAAATAGAAAAGCTTACTGTATTCTGCGACACTCCCCAGTATTTTAAAAAATAATTTAAAATTTTGTATGTCTATAAACATGACGATTTTTATCAGAAAATAAGGGCGGTGGTTATAGCAAATTTAAAGCCAATAAAACAGATTACGGAGAATATTTTACTAATTTTTTAAGATTGCTGTTTAGTTAAAAAAATAATATAAAATATGTTATATTCCTCATGTAAGTTTTACAGATATGTCCTCTGTAGAAAAACAATAATTAAATTTCCCGTTCTCAATAAAGCTGTTAGGCGTCAACCTTAATTCAACACCTACACACGTGTTAAAAATCCATTTCTGCGAGTTTTTAAACTAATAGTAATTAACACTTATCTCAAATTAGATTAATTATACTTTGAATCATCTAATATTTCTCAAATAAACTTTCGGAAAAGGTTATTTTAATTTTGAAAAACTTTTAAGAAAATTACATTGAGCTGACAGATGGCTAAAATCAGAGATTTCAGGCAATTAAATAGTTTTAAAAGAAAGGAAAGTACTGGAGATATTAAATTTAATCTATTAACAAACACACACACTTACGCACACACACTTACACACACACACACACACACATGCTCACACACACACACACACACACACACACACACACACACACACACACACACATATATATATATATATATATATATATATATATATATATATATGTTGCACATAATTTCAGCTACCGGAGCAGAAGCTTTGGCGACACGTAAAGCTTTCTTCGATTAAGTTTAACAAACAACTCACTCGGGCAGCAAGTTGCAAATTTTACAGTTCACTTAATGTGATTGCAAATGGGATGGATGGTAGACTTTGTCCCAGGAGACTGACAAGCAATTAACCTGTTAATAGGCAGTAAAAACGAGGCACAATGGAGTGAAGAAAAGATTTGTGGTCAGTAATATCTATTAGGTATTGATATGGGAGAAGTTATTCGTTGTGTCATCCTGAATATGTGTTCTTTATGACGTTCCGTAAATGCTCATCAGGTATTCGGAAAGGATGTGGAAGAAGAAGAAGAAGAAGAAGAAGAAGAAGAAGAAGAAGAAGAAGAAGAAAGGGAGAGATGAAGAAGAATTTAGGAAAAGAGAGGAAGAGAAAGATGAAGACATTAGAACGAAAAAGAAGGAAAAGATCGGGAAAAACACAAAAGGATGTGATGAGAGAGATGAAAAGAATTAGGAAAGAGTGGAAGATAAGAATTCAGAAAAACAAAAGAAAAGGAGAAAAATGTATTTAGTGGACAGGGAAGCCAAGGAAAAATTAGAGGAAAAGAAAAGAAAAATGAATAAATCCGGAAAGATTGCGATGGAAATTTAGAGAATCAGGAACAATTCACAGAAAAATGCTGCATAATCAAAGAAAACAAGCAATACAACAACAACAACAACAATAATAATAATAATAATAATAATAATAATAATAGTCTAATGAACGACCAATAATTGAACATTTCAATATTGCTAACAACTCCATTTTTCTGTCCAATTTTCTTGGAGAAGGAATTATTGTTATTTACGTTATTTACGATCGGACTATTGTCCTCATTTTTGTAGTTTTTATCACAACATTTCGGCCGTTGCGCCATCTGGGCTTCAGGTCAATAACCTAGTGGATTCAAGCATTGGTTTATGATTGACTGATTCGTTTTCTACGGTTTATCAACCCTTTGCAGGTTATTTAAATCCAGACATTTTTTAGATTGTAAGAATTTTTGGAGATAATAATTACTTAGTAATACGAGACTTAGTAATTAGTCCATAGCTTGGAGAAGAGATGGGTTCATACGTTCTCCAAAGATATTTGTACGTAAGTGAATATAAAGAATCTAACGGGAAATAGAACTCGGCTCTCCGATTAACAATTCCGAGCCATTATCCACCACATGAACGGCATAGAAAAGTTTTACAGGTGATTTGTTTATGATTTTGATGACACAGTAATTGTTAGTTCAATCCTTAGGCTGGGTCGTGCAGACTTAGATTCAGTGGAAATAAATCAAACAGTATCTGATCAACAGTAAATGAGAACAAGACGAGATATCCCTAGAAATGGACAGCTGAACGAGAAATGTACACCACGCCAGGAGATTCACTGAGGGTTACCTGAATCGTCAGGCACCTGAAGAAGGACGGAGGTCACACCGTTCGAAACGTTGGGATAATAAAAACGAATAATAACGAATAATAGTCCTAATGTAAATAACTCAATTTTTTATAACTTCAATTACGTAGCATCTATTTTATTTTCTAGTAGATTTAGTTCGTGGTAATAAAACTTAGTGATTTTATCTTCTGGGTAACTTTGAAACACACGAAATTGAGCTTTCATTAACTCTGAGCGGGTGTTTGATACATATATTTATCTTAACGTAAATCGTTTGCCGTTGTGCAAAGAAATTAAGTAATGAAAATATTTTCTGATAGGGTGTACGCTAGTTAAAAGTTTAAACCCATCCCCAGAATTAGCATTGGATGAAATTGACAGAAGAGGAAAAAATGAAAAAGCTCTTAGATTCATTGAAAAAAAATTGAATCAATTATCAAACTTATCAACGAATGTCAAAGATTTGTGCTGCAGTAATCAAGGCTGAAGGAGGATATTTTGACGACAGCAAAATTTAGTCATGAAATGCTTCTTTTCTTTTTGCCATAATAAAATTTCGAATAAAAATCATGTCTCACGTTTTTTTAACCATGTATAATAATTTTCTCTTATTTAAAAGAACAACACAACTACTTTTGGGGTCAATTTAAAAAAAATTATCAGGAGTTTCTTCAAACTTTTGAACATATATACGAAAATTAAAGGAAATTTCAAGAAGCCCTACAGAAGGTAGTGAAGGAAAGCAAGAAGAAAGGATTAAAGATTAATTGCAAGAAGACAGAATGCATGGTTGTCAGCAAATGAAACAGCCCAGCATGCACATTACAGAGTGGAGATGGGGAAATCAAGCAAATACAACAATTTAACTATCCGGGAATTGTTTTAACAGAGGTCAGAGAGTTGCACATAGAAACAAAGAAATGAATACTGAACTGTTACGTAATATCCGTCCTCCTATAAAGCAGTGAATGCTGGACAATCTTCTCAAAGATGAAGAAGATACTTGAGTCAACAGAAATGTAGTTTGCAGAAGGATGCTGAGGACACTATGGACGGATCATGTGGGCAACAAGGAAGTTTGAGAGAAAATAGAAAAGGAAAAGGACGCTTAAACTTAACATCAGAAAGAGACATGTGACATTTCTAGGGTACATATTGAGGACAGAGAGCTTGGGAAATTTGACACTCACAGGACATTTTGGAGATAAGAACGGCAGGGGAAAGCAGCGAATAAACCAAGGAACTTGTGTAAATGGATGGCAGAACAGGATGTAGGAGAGCTAATAAATAACACAATTTATTAAGAGCTACAAAGGACAGGAAATGTGAAGAGCCGTGATCACCAACGTCCTGATGGGAGATAACACATAAAGGAAGAATGAACTTGAGTAAATGAATGGCGAAACAAGGTTTAGAAAAGGCAAAATTTATTAAGAGTTACAACGGACAGGAAATTGTGGAGGGCCATGATCGTCAACGTTCTGAAGGGAAACGTCACACAGAAGACGACTTGTATTTCAACAATTAGTCCAGTACATTCTTTCGTAAGAATTAAAATTATGAGAAAAAAAAAAAAAAAACAAGCTAGCGAGCGATTCTCTGACGGCCATAATGGACACTTTGTTTTTATAACAGCACTTACTCGACTCTATTTTGCACCATTAGAGGCAATTTTAACCGCCAAAACATTACATTTCCAAGAAAAATGGCGTATGCAACTACTTCCCTGTCAACAGAGATTACAACAGAGGTTATATCCTTAATATTGGGACCACCAACTGTTTCACCATACGACGTTAAAACAAGAAAATATTTTAAGAACCTCCATTTCAGAAAGAAAAATTTAGAACAATTATTAAGAAGGGAAAAACTCGAAGGGAGAAAACTTACTCAACTTCTACAACATTTTAGAATTTTATCCCCAATACAAATGAAAACGGTGTTATCCACCAGTATTTAAGCAAACAAAGATTTGCTGTAAGACATAAATATACCTTCTTATTATCATCGATGTAAGACCATGTATCTCGGAGAAAAAACGTAAAGACATTTCTGACAAGATCATGAATATTTCAACATCAAATTAGTCCGTATGCAATATTACCTTCCCAAGGGAAACTGTTCTAAAGAACCTAATTGAAACTAATAAGAAAGTAACTTATTGAATTGATTTTGTATCCCAATAAATAAAAAAAAAGCTGATCTCAAAAATGACATCCAATCTGTTGTTAACTGGAGCAAGAAATGGCTAGTTATTTGTAAAATCGCCAAAACGATACTGATTTTTTTATGGTTTTAGAGAACTTTGTTTTGCCTTCCATCAGTATGTCTGATGTTAAACTCTTTGAGAGTGACTCGTTGCGTCTTTCTCGGACTAACCCATTACGTTGACATTAAGTGACTGAATTAATTGTTAGGTTTGCTACTAAGAAATTTAGTTCACTGTGTTTTGCTAGATAATTTTTCGCGCCAAAATCTATCTTTCACATTTGTAATTTTACAGTTACAATGGCTAAATGTAACTCTGTAGGTTCTATGCTAATAGATTCTTTTTCTGCCCTTCTCTCTTCCTGCCTCTTGCTTTCCAGTCAATTTTGATCTTTAAAAATTTAGATGTGATTCAATTGTTATCTTTTGTCTTCTTAATTCATCTCCTTTTATTGTTCTCTATCCTTCTTCTTTTTCTCACATTCTTTCACACTCACTATCCCATTGAGCCTAAGTGGCTTCATTGCCTTGCTTGGAGTGAAATGATTTTTAAAAATCTGATTCAGAAATTCTTCCAAAAATTAAATAACAGTCGAATTTTAATTAAACTTTCAGGCCATATTCACAAATGAATGAAATTATTTTAACCATGTTTCTTTTTTAGAAAATCTTGGTAAAGACATTTTTTTTTTACATATATTATCCTGACTTATTTAATTTTATGAAATTTCGAGAAATTCATTTTTGTATGGCGTAATGTTTATATTGGTTATTGGGAGAACTTATTGGATAATTTAAATTATCCCTTTTTTTTGTGAAACAGGACCCCCATTTACCGAAAAACCTATCTGAATAGTAAAATAAAAAATGCAATAAAACTAAAACATTATTTAATCAGAAAAGTTTTAAATAGCTATTATGAATAATATTGTGAACACTATTGCTAAACATAAATGGAAAACATGACTCCCAGTATTTAAAAAAAGAATTTTAAATTTTGCTTATGCGTGTATAAACGTGTCGATTTTTATAAATACGGTTGTCTATATACGACACTATCAGAAAATAAGAACGGTAACTATAGTAAATTTAAAGGCAAAGGGTCTACAATTCAATAAAACATTAGATTACAGAGAATATTTTCCTAAATTGTTAAGATTACTAGGTAGTTAAAAATTATATAAAAAAGCTCCTCATGTTATATTCCTCTAGTAATTTTTACAGACATATCCTCTGTAGAAAAATTGTCAATAAAACTTTCAAACTGTCAATAAAGTTTATAACACCTTAAGAAAATGCATTTTGCGATATTTAAAACTAATAGTAGATAATATTTGTTTCAAATTAGATTAATTAAACTTTAAATTAGCTAATATTTCTCAAATAATGTTTCAGAAAAGTATATTTTATATTTGAATTTGTTTTAAATAAAAAGAATTACATTGTGCTGACAGATGGCTAAAATGACTAAAATAAGCCTTGCTTGGCGTGAAAATGATTAAAAAAATGCTGTTGTTGTTGGAACATGACTTTAAAAGCTCATGCATGTAAATCTACATTGTTTTAAAATGTTTGAAGAAAAATACTAAGCCAATAATTTCTGAGAACTGGAGTTGCCGTCATTTTGAGACGAAATTGTTTATTTCATATTTTCAGTCGACAAGAGGTTAGAAATTTTTATTCGATAAAACTGCACAAAATATCGCCATTTCCTGTTACTCTTTGTAGATCAGATCAGATCAATTTAATTCGCAAACATTGAATAAAACGATTATTCTCTCCTATGGCCAACGATGTATTCAACTAAATTTTGGTTTATATTGATGCTGAACGTGGTTCTTTGTGATAGAAGATAATGCTACTTTTTGAACGTTTTCTTCATTTTGAACCAATGATTGATCTTAAAAGACAAAAGAGAAAAGAGGGTAACTACGAATAACCTAACTAACGGGGTTTGTGTAAAAGCGGATAGGAGAATAGGAAATGGGAGAGATTGTATAAAGACAGATATTGCTAAGAGCTTCAAAGGTTGTCAAGTTTTGGATAGCCATGATCATCCACATAGGAAGAAGAGGAAGTTACGTAGAATTCAAACTTCAACTATGAATTGGACGCTGCTACTTCATTTAGTATTCATGAAATCTATTAATTCTTGGACTTTTGTGGCAATTTTTGCTCTCCAAATTCTATATATTGCAGGCTTGACAGCGCTGCGACGAAAATCCATTTTTATTGAACTTGATCTCAAACAGGCGGAGTTCTGTTACTTTAGGTATGCAGGGAATATTTTCCAGCATTTTTGAGAAAGCAATTAATAATAACTAGGATTTACTGGTAGCGTCACGGATATCGGTGCGGAAGGTATAATTAGTGAGCCGGTTTCAAATTCCGAGCAATTCTCTTGCATTCATTTTCGCACTAATAAATTTTTTGAAGAATGTGTCTATTCTCCTTCCCCAAATAAAATAGCAGATTAGACCTTGGGTGGTAAATGTCTAAAAGAAAGTAAACTGAATTAAAAATTGTGAACAAGGCAACAGGAAAGCACTCCAATATCTCTCCTAAGAATCCATCGTAATTTACAGATAATAAAAAAGGAAAACGTGGATAACCATGATCGCCAACGTCCTGGAGGGATATGGCATGAAAAAAGTCTATACTATAATGTAACACTTAAAGCTCATGTAAATGCAATCTGTTCGAACTCCCATAATTCAACAGTTGCTCCTTTTTCTGTCACATGAGCGATTTAGCAGTTGGAGGGAAGCTTTGACTTAGTACATTTTAAAAAGGTCTTTGCTTGTAAAAGATAGTAAGCGATGAAAACATTGTAAGTCTAACTCGTATTTGTACCTGTGATCGGCGACTACCACTGTCCGTCCTTTGATGAGGACTAGACTCAAGTAACGCCCCACCAGTACGGAACATAACCATATTCTTAAATATTCATCGGATTCTTGTTAGTTGTCTACCATAGTTACAAATGCGAGCAGGGAAAATGAATTGACTTTATTAAAGCACCAGAAGATATGTTCTATCGTGCAACTTTTAGTTACGTCTATACTTGTCTTTTTCCTTTGCTTTTTATGTGCCATGTCCTTTTAGGACGTAGGCGATCATGGCTTTCCACATCACTCTATCCATTGCAGCTCTAAACAATTCATTCCCTCTACTTCCTCCCTTAGACCACGGTCTGTTATCCACCTGCTCATGCTCGTTAGGTATGTCACGTGCTGCTTTCCCTTGTCTCCCTTTCCCTCTATTTTACCCGTGAGTATCAGATTCTCAAAGCCCCCTTTCCTCATTATGTGTTCCAGAAACTTCAGCTGTCTCTTCTTGATATTAAGTATAAGCCTCCTTCTTGTTTGCAACCTCTCTAAGATCTCACCGTTGCTCACATGCTCGGTCCATGATATCCTTATCAGCACTTTTTTTTAATAAGAGCTAAAAAGCGTAACATCATATATATATATATATATATATATATATATATATATATATATGAATGACAAAGTGAAAAAAGTTTAATTGTGACGCGTTTCGTTCTTCAGGACTTTATCGGTTTATCGGACTAAATTTGTTATGTTGGTACGA
This sequence comes from Acanthosepion pharaonis, assembly GCA_903632075.3. Classification (NCBI taxonomy): domain Eukaryota; kingdom Metazoa; phylum Mollusca; class Cephalopoda; order Sepiida; family Sepiidae; genus Acanthosepion; species Acanthosepion pharaonis. The sequence continues at coordinate 550,699 of CAHIKZ030001014.1, forward strand.
CTAAACATGCACACGAACAAAGGGTCCTGCTGATTTTAGAAGTAAAAAAAAATATATTTTGGGGATTTTTTTTTATTAATTAAAAAATTCTAAAATCTCCAGCACCCCTCGTTCGTGCGTATGTGTAGTCGTAGGAACATAACAAATTTAATCCGATATAGTTCTGAAGAATGAAAGTAAACTTTTCCAGTTTGTCATACATTTTCCACAATATTGTCCTTGATATATATAATATATATATATATATCGTTATGTCATATATATATATATATATATATATATATATATATATATATATATATATATATATATATATACCTATTTAGCCAGACAAACCTACCTAGGTTTCGTCTAAACGGATCGTTTGACTTTCCTGACGATCCGTTTAGGTGAAACCTAGGTAGGTTTGTCTGGCTCACTAGGTGTATCTAGGTCTGCTCTACGGTTGTATTGAGCGCTTTGTTAGTTAGTTGTTTACTCGTATCGGGTTTTTTTCTTTGGGCTTCAGACCTGCATCTGTGCGATTTTTTTGTCGACAGAAGTTCATGTTTGTAGCTCTTTCTTTTTTTTAAAACCTTTTTTTCCCTCGAGATTGATTTGATTAGCAAATAAAAAATTCGAGGGTTTTTCGAAACGAGTTTAGTTATCTATATTTATATGTATAAAGCTAATCGACTAATATGGAACGCGTAGATATAGGATATTCACTTAAGAACATACTCATACCTGACCGTCACTCATACGAGTTATGTTTATATATATATATATATATATATATATATATATATATATATATATATATATATACGAGGTGTGATAATTTAATTCCAAGAATAACACTGGTCACTACTAGATACTGTAACCTTTAAACTACTCACCTTGTGGTGATATCTACATTGCGAGACAATGGTGCCTTTGTTTGCTGGAAATATTATTTGACCTCTATTTCTAGAATGTCGTTCAACAATTTAGTCAGGTGTTGCTGGATGTCAGAGTTGTCAGCAAATCTTTATCTTTCAGGGTATTTTTCAATTTTGAAAATAGCAAAAAATCACAGGACAGATAAGTTTGATGAATAATCTGGATGTGGCTCATTTATGTAATGGATTTCCTAGCCAGGAATTCCCAATCTGCAGCGCTGTTTCCTTATTCATATTCTGTATTTCTGTTATCAGTTGCACATTTAATCTTCCAATTGAGCGTACTAAGCTTTGCACTCTGTCCACTTTAGCATCTGTTCTTTGTGTTTAGGCCTAAATGCTTCTTGAACCATCGTGCACATTTCACCTTTCGTTGAATCGCCATTCAAAAACACTTGATTCTTTATCGGAGATTCATCACAAGTCATTTTCAATTGGGCTAATGTTTCACTAGCATTTTTATGAATCTTCCCACAAAACTTGATGTTGATCTATTGCAGGTGGTACATTGGCCTGCAAACAGATATTGAATGACAGAAGACTACAACGAACTAAACGAAGACTTGAGTGAAAAATAATTTACCAAGTTTATTTTTGTTAACAAAAATAAGGTTACCGTACACTAGGCAAAAAATATATCTGCATTTTCATGTAGAGGATGAGAAAAGTTTTGTCCTAAAAAGGACACTTTAAGAGGTGAGACGAGTGTTGTCCTAAAAAGGACACTTTAAGAGGTGAGAGGAGTGTTGTCCTAAAAAGGACACTTTAAGAGGTGAGACGAGTGTTGTCCTAAAAAGGACACTTTAAGAGGTGAGAAGAGTGTTGTCCTAAAAAGTACACTTTAAGAGGTGAGAAGAGTGTTGTCCTAAAAAGTACACTTTAAGAGGTGAGAAGAGTGTTGTCCTAAAAAGGACACTTTAAGAGGTGAGAAGAGTGTTGTCCTAAAAAGGACACTTTAAGAGGCGAGAAGAGTGTTGTCCTAAAAAGGAGACTTTATTTCATATTGTTGCTGCTGTCGAGGATGGCTGGAGCTCAAGATGGCTGCAGCGTCGCCCGATGACGAGCTGAAGATAATGCTGGAACTGCTTCTGATGGCTGGAGCCGTGGACCAGTTGCTGGGACAGATACTACACATTGATCCACGTCAACTTTGAGGCCTATATATCTACGGAATCAGTTTTACGACGATCGCTTCTCAAACTTTTTATTCCGGTTGTTTTTTTAGAAAAAAAATGTGTAAGTGCCAACAGCATACGAAAAATCCATGATTCCAGATTCCTTCCACGCAAATATTTGCCTTTCTCATTACTCTAGAAATACATTTAAGACGTTTCGGGGATAAAATTTTCGGATATATATTGATCTATTTGCACATATTATTACAGCGAAAGGTTTTTCCTACAATAAATAAAGAAGATAAATAAAGAAGAAAACAAGCACTTCTGAATAACTTATGTTATAAGAAAATCCCTGCCTTTGAAGAAATTTAGAAAATAGCGGAAAAATTAAGGACGAAAAACGAAGTAAGACGTCGAAGTCAACTTCTGTTTTTCAAAGATTTGTCTAAATAGAGAGGACATTTTTTTTCGTTTTGCTCAGGTAAAAATCTATGCCTTATTACGCTAGTGACAGGTTACAGTCATTCCAGGAATTAAATTGTGAAACTTTAGTTTAGTTCATTTTGTTTTACGGCATATTAACCTCAACGGGTTATTTAATGCCGACAAGATTTTTAGGATAGGTTCGTATGAATTGAATATGTTTTCCTTGTGAGAATAACTATTTAGATCAGGTTTCATTGACATATTTTTGTAAAGAAGGGTTTTTGCCGAGAGTCAAATTTATTGCTGGTAATATTTTTTTCAAAATATCGAACCTGAATGGAACTCAACTGGTTGTTATGAAGTGGAGTAATCTCTGGAATAGACGTTATCATGTCAACAGATGGTAGCTTGACTGGCATTCAGTTGACGTTATGCTTTTATAGCAGTATCACATTTCCATACAATACTACATCTCCTTAAACCGAAATGACCTTATGCCCTTCGTTGATCTTTGACTTCTAATTATTCTTAGGAATCTAAACTGTTTCTTGGTGTGTATCTTGATATCTTCTTATAAGGGATTTACGTCTGAATTTATTTTCCTTTTCTGACTCCTTGTCAGATTTCTGGTCATTAAGATCAATAGATTATTCCATTTGATCCCTCCTCCTCTCCATATTCTTCACCTTCAGATTCTTCGTCAATTTCTATATTCTCGGCTTCCATCTGGCTTCTGAATTGATCCGCATGGGCGAGTATATTTTGTCCCTTTTCCTTTTTCATTAGTATTGTTGTGTTGTGACATTTCTGTACTACAAAGTTTGCCTTCTCTGGATAAGATTCTTTGTCTTTTTTATATAATACACTTTGACTTGTGGAAGTCTAATCTGTCTACCCATTAATGCGGAGGGACTTTGTAGACTGTTCGAATGTGGAATTGTTCTATAGCTTAACAGTAATCTTGGTAAGTTACTCTATATTATCATTAGATGGGGAAAATGCTTTTAGTTCCATTTTCACAGTTTGCACCATTCTTTCTGCGATTCCACTTGATTGTGGGTGGTACGAGACGCATCCAATACGCTTTATCTTCGAGCACAAATTTTCCTTCGAAAAACTCTGGCCCGTTATCAGAGACCAAAGATTTAGGCCCCCAATTCCTTGAAAATATTGTTCTCAATATTTGTTTTACAGTGGTTGCTTTTTTGTCAGCAACCCCAAATTACTTTGGGCCATCCTGAAAATGAGCCCACTAAAATTAAAAATAACCCCATGCCTTTAATATGGGCATGATCCATATGTAAGAGAGCCCATGGTTCTTTTTCTTTAGGCCACGAATGAATTTTGTTTTGCCGAAAGTTTTTTTTTTATTTCAGCAAATTTTGGACATCTTTTTACATAGTCTTCTACATCTTGAGAATATCCTGTCCACCACGCTTGTAATTTTAATCCTATTTGTGTCGTTGTTATACCACAATGTACATCATCGTATAAACATTTTAGTACTTCTTTTCTTAAACTTTGTGGGGGTAATATAATATCTCCATTGCATATTATGCTTTTCTCTACAGTTAACCTATGCCTTGATTCTTTTTAGAATCTTTCTGCCATTGAACAATTGCACCATGTGTTTCTTTTTTTTTGTCTCAAATTCTACTTAAAACTGGATCTTGTATGATTTTCATCCTGAGGCGATTTAAGGGTAACACGTCCGTATCAACACAGTGCAATTTTTTATCGTTTGAATTTTCAGATATTTTTAATTTTTACTGTCAAAATTTTGTCTGGATAGTGTATTCAGGTGTGAAATAGTATTTCCCTTTACGTATATTATATCGAAATCAAAGGCTATGAGTTTTATAGCTCATCTTAAAATTCTAGAAGATGTTATATTTGGTAATTCCTTTCTGGGGTTAAATATAAACTGAAAAACGTTTATGATCTGACTACTTTAACAAAAGTTTCGTACAAAAAAAAAAATTTTGAGCTCTTTATGTGCTCCATACTATTACTAACGTTTCTTTCTTAATATTTGAGTAGTTTCTCGACAGGTACATTATTGGATGATATTCTTGAGATAGAATTACGGCTACTGCATGTTCACTTGCATCCGTAGTCAATGTCACTTCTTTTTTGGGATCAAAGATTTTTGCAATCAGTTTTCTTATTAGTGCCTTTTTCAAGCTTTCAATAGTTAAATATATATTAAATTTTCTGTCAATTTCTATTTGTTTATAATGAAAGTATTTCATATATATATATATATATATATATATATATATATATATATATGAAATACTTTCATATATATATATATATATATATATATATATATATAGTCTTTTGAGTCCATTTAAATTTTGTATTCTTTTTGCGTAATTCTGCTAATGGTCACTGTATCTAGGTTGATATTTGTTATAAAAATTGCTTAATCCCCAAAAGGATTCTAATTATTTTTTATCTTTAGTGTAGATACATCCGATATTTTATTTATGTTTATTGTCTAGTTAAATTCCTTCTTTAGATATGTCGTATCCCAAGTACGGTATTTTATCGCAATTTATCTCACATTTATCGCTATTTATCGTCATACCAGTATTTTAAAAAAATTTTAAAACTTTTTTAAAAAAATTCCTCTTTACTGTAAACACCTATGCCTATGTCAGCTTGATATATGATTATATATATTTTTAACCCATTCGGTAGAACTTTTTCAATTGACTTTTGAAAAATATGGCTTGAAGTCTTAACTCTAAATGAAGACAAATCCATTTTAGTGAGTCTATTGGGGTAAGTAGTGACTTCATTAAATTTTCTGTCAATTTCTATTTGTTTATAATGACAGTATTTCATACCTGCTATTTCATGATTTGCCGTTTCTACGTTAGGTAAGGAGAATGAAGCAGATCATATTTGATGATTCCCACCTACTTTGTAATTCCCGCATATCCTCAAATCGCCATTGGCCTTTCATATCACAACAATTGTTGAAATCCAAACGTTATCTAAGGTAGTAACTTTTTCCAATATACTTTGTTCTACTATTTTCTTTAGTTTTGCAACTACCATAGCTTTTTTCGCTGCGAAACATCTAATGCATGTTTCTACGTGATCCGGTTCATCCAACGCAGTTGGGGATCCTATTGGCGACGCCATGTTGTTTGGAGTAAAGTAATATCTGGAAAAGACGTTGTCAGGTCAACAGATGGTAGCTCGACGGCCACTCTCTGCGGCGTTCTACTTTTATAGAAGTATCTCATTTACATACAATACAGCACTGGTAATATTTTTGTTTTTAAAAATGTATTGTTAGTAATATTTTTTTCAAAAAAGTATCGTTAGTTTTTATGATATAAAAATCTATTTTTATACTTTCATAGTGTTTTGAGTCCAGTTTGGAGATGCCCTATTTGTCTATAGGTAGGACCCTAACCTCTCCTGATCGGTGTGAACCTGGAAACAGCAGCAATTAAGAGGTGGTTTCACGCCCCTTAAACTCTCCTGATCAGAGGTCTTGCTACCGGATGTAGTTTATCAGTGAAACTTCGTATCCGTTGATCCCTTTAAGCTGCAGTTTTATAGGGTCCGATGAAAAATAATCTTTATTGGTGAAAACATGTTATATGTTAGTTCTTTCTTTGTATCGGTTCTTTTAGAAGAGTTAGGATTCGTTATCGTATTTTCACTTGGCATCTTCAACCGTCAATGTAGCTGGCCATTTTTAGTCACATTTTTGCTAACGGAAAGCATCAGAACCATGAATGTACTTTTTTACCTACCACAGATATTTAGTAGATGTTACCAGTAAAACCTATATATGATAAACAAAACACACATTACATCTATCTATCTATCTATCTATCTATCTATCTATCTATCTATCTATCTATCTATCTATCTATACATACAAACAAGCATACATACACGTATATAGGCTTATAACCATAACAGGTTGAAACATCGAAGTTAAGCAACATTGAACTTGGCCAGTACCTAAATGGGTGACTGCTCAGGAATACCAAGTGCTGTAAACTTGAATGTGTATTGGATAACATCTCGGAATGAGAAATCAGAGAGCCGAGTTGGAATTCCAGTCGGAAATACACTTCTTCCTCTCCAAGCTATGGGTTAAATAGTAAGAACTGTAACAGAAAATTATTATTATCTCCAAAGAATTTTTGCAATCCAAAGATATGTTTCGGCTTTAAATAAACTTAAAATGGTTGATAAGCCGTAAAAAAACAGTGAAAGCAATCAATTTCTCTCTCTTTATATATATATATATATATATATATATATATATATATATATATATATATTTATAAATTAACTGATTTTTTTTTTTCTACACAGTTCTAACCATGTTTCAAAAATGGAATCTAAAAGGTTTGAATTTAATTTTGTAATTAAATTAAAGACATTAGTCACATTTCATCCTCAAGCGAATTTTGGAGTAACTTATTTTTAAATTTACTGGGTTTTAAAGGCACGGCAAAATCATAATTTTATAATTTACAATTTACAGTTTAATGCTCTGTAAATTTACATTGAGCACTATTTTGTAAAAATAAAAATATCTATAAGAACACTGGATTATATATCTTACTGTTCTTTCTTTTATATATATATTTTATATATATATATATATATATATATATATATATATATATATATATATAAACTTCCTCAACTGAAGTTGAAGCTTTGTCCATACCTTAAGTTACTTTCGATTGGGTTTAACATACAAATCACCTGGTAAGCCCATCGTAATTTTTCCGGTGAACTTCACGTGATTGCATAGGCGTGGTTGGCAGAAGTTGGCCCAGGAAGAAAGACCAGCAATTAACCTGTTAATAGGCAGTAAAAACGAGGCACAATGGGAGTGTCGAAAAGATTTGTGGCCAGTAATATCTATTAGGTATTGATATGGAAGAAGTTACTCGTTGTGTCATCTTGAATATGTGTTCTTTATGATGCTCTGTAAATGCTCATCAGGTATTCAGAAAATATGAGGGAAGGGATGAAAAGGAAAGAAAAAAGCAAGAAAAGATGCGAAAAATAAAACAAAATAGAAGAATGGAAAGAAAAAATGAAGGAAAAATGATGAAAGAATTAGGAAAGAAGAAGGAAAAGAAAATAGAAAGAAAAGATGAATAATAAATTTGGACGGAGGTGGCAGCTAAAGAAGAAAGATTATGTAAAAAGAAGAATGGAAATATGAAGAAGGAATGAGGAAATAAGAGAATGAAAAAGAAGGAAAATACGAGAGAAAGCTAAACTGAAGGAGAATCAAGAAAATGGAAATTATGAAGAAAAAAGTAGGAAAGAAGAAAAATATAAAGAATTTTATCGGAAAGGAAGGATGAAGAAGAAATTGATAAAGAAGGAAATTATGAAGAATAAAAAAAAGGAAAAATGGTTGGTAAAGATGGAAAAAGAATCAGTAAAGGAAAGGAAGCAGAAGATATAGAAAGAATTGGCAAAGAAGGGAAAATGGAAAATAATTAAAGAAAGGAGATGAATAAAAATAAAGAAGAAATTAGGAAAGAAGAAGAAGAAAAAAAAGTAGAAGAAAAATATGAAGAAGGAGTCGGGAAAGTGAAGCAGTTAAAGATAGAGACGAAGAAAATTTAGGAAAGTAAAAGAAACTAAAGAGAGGAAGAGGAATACAGAGAAAGAATTGGAAAAGGAGAGGAAGAGAAATGAAGAAGGAGTTGGGAAAAGAGCGGAAAGGAAGGATGGAAAAGGAACTGGGAAATAATTGAAAGTGAAAAATGAAGAAGAAAAGAGAAAAAGAAAACAACGGGGTAGTTATCTTCGAAGTAGAAAAAGAAATCGAGAAATAAAAGAAAGAATAAACCGAGAAAGAAATCAAGAAAAAGAAAAAAAGAGTTTAGAGGAAAATTAGAAAATGAGAAAATATGCCAAGGAAGTTGAAAAGTGTCGAAGGAGAATAAATCTAAGAACGAAGAGAATAAGAAAAGCTGGAGAGGAAAAATTGTAAAAAATGAAAGAAGAAAAGAAAGAATAAAACGTAAAGCAGAAGAAGATGAAGTCAGTTTTATTGACGAATAAAATAAGGAAATTTATCTTTCCTTATAGAAAAATGAGAAATAAAAATATTCAGACCAGGAACCAACATCGCTTTGCCGTAGAGCAGGTGTTATCAAGTTAACCAGGCAGACTTTCTCTAGTGTAGTGAGTTCGATCATCACTTCTGGACATGGAATAGGAAACATATAAATACAAATCCGTTTCATGGTTGCGATCCCTGGATAATTCTCCCTTTAATCAGTGTTCGAATAATAAAGTAATATTTATTTATTTTGTAGACAAACAAGCATTTGCAACTTGGCGCAAGACAATCTTCCCACCTTCATTTCTTTGTTACCTTGCATTAATGTAAGCTTCTAAATAACAAGAGAAAGTATTTATAGGTTAATACCAGCTTCCACTTAAAGAATTTGTTCAACTCAGTTTAAAGTGCTGTTGCTTTATTTTCTCAACATTTTAAGCGTAAATAACACTTGTCAATTCTTATTTATGATCCTGTTTCCTACAATGGTGGGCAATCATGGCTCTCTGCAATTTCCTATCATTTGCAACCCAAAATATTTTTCACATTAATATTCTTTCCAATCCTTGTTCTACCACATATTTAGACAAGCTAGGTAGGTAGGTAGGTAGGTAGGTAAACTCGTTGATTCCTTCTGATCCTCTGAGTGTCAAAGTCTCCAAGCCATCATTCCTCATCATTTGTTCCAGAAATTTCAATGCCCTCCTTCTGATAAGCGTCCTTTTTGTTTCCATTTTTCTTAAAACTTCCTCGTTACTTATATGTTCAGTTCATGTCATTCTCATCATCTTTCTGTAGTTTTCTTTTCATCTGCTAGTATTCACTGCCGTATAGGAAGATTGATATTGCACAGATTAGTATTTATAGTACTTATAAATATGTAAGATAGATAACACATCAATTAAAATTTCTGTTTTCTATCGAAACTTTTCCTTTTGTAAATGAATTGTTTAGCTTTTGGAAGTCATCTTTCGTAATTCCAATGTATCTTCGAATTTCAGTGTAACATTTTCAATCACATTTCCACATATTTAAATTTCTTTACTGACTTGATTTTGGCATCTAGAATTTGTAGCTTACATTGTGGAATGTTCTTTTTGCTAACGACCATATATTGTATTTTCCTCTTTCCTTGTCTAGAAGCACCGCCTGTTAATTTGAGCAGTTCTAAAACTGGAAGGCTGAAAATAACTCTAAAAAATCTAGGAACATGTTTTCTGATGAGGATATCAATACTCACGAAAACTCTCTAAATAAACATTTTGAATCTATTATTTTAAATTTGAAATATTTCTTATTAGCTGCAAAAATATTGATTCTATAATACTATTGTGTCGGACTGGCTTTATTTTACCGATAGTCGGACTGCTACGTGTCAATTTGTGTCATTTTTTTCTATTTTTCTTCTAGATTCTAATTTCTTTTTCTTCCGCAAAACAGCTTATTCGGTAAAGCGGAAAGATTTTATGTAACAATTACCCAATCTATGTAGCAGGCAGGCAGTCATATCATTTTAGAACAGATTCAGATTTGGGTTTCCATATTGTTTAATTCCATACTTTACACAGTGTCATTCACGGGCTTGTGTCTCAGGGGAATATGGCTTAAATTTTATCATAAGAAAAAGTAGACGTTACATTAAATTGCAAAGTGCTGAGTTCTTGCCATTCACTATATTGCCTTTGGCCGGACACAATAGAAAGCAGATCTTAGACTTGAAATAAACCATCGAGGCATATCTTTTAGTATATTACTTCTCCAAAGTCTACCAACATATCATCTTTCGAAAACATTTCATTTTTAAAATATATCCTATTGTTTTAAAAATGTCAACTGATGGATATTACCATCTACCTAATTCCTTAACAATTCAAATTGCAATAAATATTTTTTTTATTTTAACCAAAACTTGAATCCTATTATTCTTGATGCCTTAATTTTTGGATATTTTAAAATGTCGGTTGACGTTTATTCGCCATTCCTATTATTAAAATGATAATATCAGCTGATATAAATGTGTCATGTTTTAACCTTTTTAAAATTCTTTTTCTGCGTATAAACACTTCTCTAGGTTAATCTTTACAAGATGGCTTTCTCTTACGAACTTGTAAAATGCTCTTTTCCTTGATATGGTGATAGCTTCTGTAATAACCCAACAGCCATTATGACATGAAAATAGGCGACATTTTGTGTACCTGGTGAAGTCGATATTTTCAATAATAGAATTCAGTATAATCAGTCAAAGGAATTGTCTTTGACACTTTTCTACTACTGAGTTTGAAAGACTGTAATTACATATCATAAACACATACGATTCTTAGCTCGCGACAAATTTGTTTTGAGTTGACCTATTTAACTCCACAGATAAAAGATTGATATTTACTCTGTATAAATTTCTGATATGAGGAGATAAAATTATTTATATTTGGACTAATGTACTCACCTACCTGTTGGTGCCTTCCAGACCTTTTTCGGTATCTTGTTGATCCGGGTAACTTTCAAGAAATTTCCGACTGAACCCTTTTATTTAATCTACGAGCGTTCCCATTCCGTTGTTCATTTCTAGGAATGTCTCGTATCTTTCTTTTGTTTCATTTGAAACAGGGCGAGCTATAATTGAAGAGTTTTATTCGTTCGAGCTATCTCGGATATTCATGAGTCTATCCCGCCAGCCAGCCATCACGGTCCTGCATCCTGATTAGGTCAAGGTCATTAGGGTGTCATTCTCTTTAATAGCATAGCTGGTCAATGTAAGTGATTGTTAAGTGACCAGCCCGTCTTGCGCTATGGCTAGATGTCCAGAGTAGTAGATCACACGCCAACAGTGTCCTTCAAAGAGCATTCTACGTTCGTGTAAGAGTGTGTTTCATTAAGACGGATTATATATAAGGAGATTTCATTAAGAGGGATCAAAGTGAGCAGTAAATAAATCAGTGTTATTGGTGAAAATGTCTTTATTTCTCTATTGGATCACGTTATTTAAGTCATAGCAATTATGTGTGAAAAATAATATCACCCAAATATCCGCCAAATCTGGAAGAAAAAGAAAAAATATTAGATGCTTAAACTTAAATCACATTAAAATCGGTCCAAGTTATTGGAACACCCTTTAGAATTATCAGGAATAGATCCATAGAACTGTGATTTAATTGGATGTGTACTCGAAGAGATGTTTAGCATAGCTCTCAGCATCCGAGTGTAGGTTTCATCAAGCTTAGACTCTTGGGTTTTAGTTAATGTCCAAGCAGTCGCGCCATACACCACCTCTTTAGTGTCTCGAAAGAATCTCCGTTTGAGGTTGTCTGGTAGATAAGATTTCCAAATTACATCTATATTATTCAAGGCGGACCAGGCTATGCGTATTTTTACATCGTTTTCAGTACAATTTATTTCGCTTCCTAGGTATATAAAATTTTCTTTGCTATTACCCTTATCATCTATTAGCATCATCATCATTACAAACATCATCATCTAAGTTTTATTTCAACTGAAAAGTGCTAAACAAGAACAAGACGATGTGTGCCTAAACATGGACAGCGGAACCTGAAGAATTTACCCCTCAACGAAGATCAAATAAAGGGTTCTATTCCAAATTCCATACGGTTATCGAGATCGACAGACACTTGAAGTAAGCCAGAGAACGGCACGGGTGAAAAGTAGTAATAGCAACAACAAAGATAAGGACATTAGTCCGAATGTAAATAAACATATTTCCTCACACAAAGTGGGACAAATTGAGATAGGATGATCGTTGTACATTAATCTTGCAAATGGAACTTGTCTACACGCCTAGAAAAGATCATTCGAAATCCCATCTTTCATCACGATTTGAACGCTAACCTTTACCACTAGTGAGAAATATGTAACTATCTATATATAGTCATAAAGCAGGTCTTACGATGAGGTCACCATTTTGGACATATAATAAAGCGACGGTGGCAATAATGAAAAATTCAAGCGGTTTTAATTTTTAGCGCACTAATTGATACATCAGTCTTCTGAAACTTCAGAAATGATACTTTCAATTAGCTGATTAATTAATGAAAAGATACTTGGATAATGTTTTACTACACCGTCGAAGCAGCTTCGTAAGATCATAAAGCCTAAATATCTTAGAACGCTCACAAGGTTTCCTTTTTTGAAAAAAAAAAAAAAAGAAAAACGTCGATTCAAAACTGAATCCTTTTGCGTGAATAAAACTTAAATTGCTTCACCGACTTTCAATAATGAACATAAGGACTTGACATTATTTTTTCTACTGAGAGGTGGTTTTTCTTTGTAAGATTCTGGCACTGTGAGTCATAGAGATAACAGTTAAAATCCATACGTTCCATTGAGTTTGGTCATGCACTTTTCGTCTGCATTCATAGATAAATACATTGATAGACAAACATGGACAGAAAGAGATTGTGAAAGAACTAGATGGGAAAAATCCAAGATAAACGGAATGATTAGCTCGAAAAGAATTGATTGAGAGAGAGAGACAAAGATGTATTGTTGTATCGGAAGACAGTTACTTGCAAAGACAGATTAATTGGTAAGGAGCGATGCGATGGATTTTCATTTTTCTCATCCTGTTTCCATACATCGCTTCGTAGAATTGTTTTGTTAGAAATCATCAATGTAATTGCTTGCGATCGGACCTATAAAATTTCTCATTACCGCCCGACCTTTTGGTGAACAAAGGGAAAACACAATTATTTGATGTGCGCTATAGAAATAAAAACAGTAAAAAGTTAATAACTCCGATATCGTTTTTGTTTTGTAGTCATTTAATGGAAGAGAACTTTTTAATTAGTACTGAATATAAATATTAGACATTGAATCTTTGTTTTTTATTGATATTAAATTTTCGTGAAGCTTTTATTTTTGTTATGATATGCTTCTCTATTCAGACCAGCATGTTCAAGAGTTCCAAGAAATAGGACTCAAAATAAACGTTTCCAAAACAGAAATTATGATCTGAAATTGGAATGAAAGCAGTGATGCATCTAACGTGGATCCATCATAAAAACTCAGGATGTGGAATTAGTAAAGACTTAACAATTCAAATACCAATGAATAAGTATGAATCAGTTCTAACAAATTTAGTACAGGAGATAAGGAAATTAAATATAGAATAAGGTGTGCTAGGGATAATCTGAATTGGCTAGATGCAACCATAACAGTTTCTTTTCTCGCACTTCTCTATTGAGGAAATATCTTTTGGTTCTATATTTTCCATCCAACTTTGATCTCCAAAAATCTAAATGCGTTGCTAATCGTTATTTGCTGTCTTCTTGATTACTCTTCTCTTGTTTTCGTTCCTTAATAATGTTTCTCTTTTTTCTTTCACACTCGGTAACTCCTTGTTTGGCTTTACTGCTTTTCTAGCGGTGAAATGATTAAAATAAAATTTCGCACCACACTGTAAGTTACTACAAAACCAAAACATTAACCTAAAAATTGGATTAATGTTCTTAAATAGCCTCGTCAGATAGAGAGTTTCATATGGATATGATGCATGGTACCAGATCTGTTCAGAAATATCTAAACTGTCACTTGTATACAACTATATTCGCAAATCAATGCTTAAAATAGGTTCAAGAGTGAAACACGAAGGTTTTAGGGTGGGTGCTACAGACTCATAAATAACTGTACCAAATAAAAGAGACCACTTCACTTGTGGACTCTGAACAACTATTACGGATAGAATATGTACAAGAGAAAACAATACCATAATCAAGATGTTGACGCAACAAACTACTTCAAACAAAAGGTAAGGGAGGAAACTCTCATCAGTAATAGAAAGATCAATAATAGTTACTGGACTTAAGAAACCCATTTTCTGGAAAAAATGATTTTTCAGAAATGACAGCTTTTGTTGATAAAATATATGCAGGTCACTCGACATTCGTCATAGCAGAGAGACTCCAACTATCTCACCTGAAAGTTGTAGAGCATTTGAAAACACTTTGGTATCGGCGTGAATTGGTGCAAGCTTTGGATGCATCACGATGAGATGGAAAAGATTTTAATGGAGAAACAAAACGCAACAAAACCGACGTAACTTTATGGGTCGGTTTTGTTACGTTTTGTCAATCCATTAAGAACTATTACGACGATGAAAAATAGATCATTCACAACAATGTATAACGAAAACTGTTTTGAAAAAAATGAAATGAGTCACCATTAACCGCTCCAAAGGCCTGTCCACATCCAAAGAATCTAATACTACTTATTTTTAGGATTAGAAAGTTAATGTGTATTAGGAGCAGCTGAGAAATCAAACGTTCAATTCAAATAAGTACTGTTTCCAATTAGACCTGTGAAAGCAACCAATCAATGATAAGTATCTGGAATTGGGCGTCGTCTTTCATCAAGACAACACCAAACATCACGTATCCTGGCAGACATTAGTAGAAATTGGTACAGTATAGTTATACTGTACCAATTTGGATATCCTACTATATCTGTTGTATCGACTTGACCTTGTGTTTAAGAGTAACACTTCGATTCCTTCAAAATTATCTTAAAGAGGAGGAACTTCATCTGGAAACCTGTAAAAACCACTGACACATTCATCGCCTAGAAAAATGTCAACTTCTGAGAAGAGGAAATGATGAGGTGGACTCAGAAATGAGGAAATTTGACAAAATGACATATATTGGTTTAAATGAATCTATGTTTGAATATCGAAATATCGTCTTAAAATCCCTTAAAAATATTACAAATTTTTGTTTCAGTTCTATATGACATAATGTTGCATTTTTAACAAAGAAAATATGGTGAGTCTATGCTTACCAGTTATTATATTAAAACTAAGTTTGCAAAATTAATCGGTTGTCTGGTTTATTTCAGATATAAGGCCACATAAATGGGAGAGAAATCATTTGAATTATTTTGGTGCTTGTAACGAGACATGAGTGACAAAGCGTGTATCACGTATGACAGTTAACTGAATAAAGAATATATCCCTGATCAAAAAAAAAAATGCAAAAAAAACACCCCCCAAATTCCCTCAGTTAATGCGAAAAGAATAAAGTAGAATTATTTCATACTAATATTTACTGATGCTATCAGTTTAATCGTAAATTTGAGTTACATCAAAAACAAACATTTTTCTGCGATCTCAAATAACAAAAAGCCGAGTATACTTGCTTCATTTATCTCTCAAAAGTACAGTGTAAATTGCGATATATTAAAACATACATTTTTTTCTAAATCAGTCCACATGTAGAATGCCATGAAAAATAATTATTGATTTTAATTTTATCTGAATTCTAACAAAGACAAACATAAGTAAATGTGATACTTATCCAGTAAATCATATTTATAAATGGTCAAATGAAGAAACAGGTTACAATAAGTTAGTAAATCTAAAAGTATGTGTTCTGATTTTTGTCTGCTGTTGTCGTCAAATCCTTTATGCCACCATATTTAATCTTTTAAGTGAAATTATCTCTTTAAGCCTAATGTCGTTTGTTTGTGTCGACAAACAGACGACACCGTATTACTGAATATTATTAAAACGAAACTACAAAGATTTATAAAACCAGAATTCCATCATAGTTTTCTCTTCGCTCATTTTACAGCCATTTAAAACGTTTACTTGATAAGAAAACTTCGGATAACTCTTATAATCCTACCTTTCTTTTGGTTTGTGCATTCGACTGAAGACAAGTAAATCATAGAAGTAAAGACAAGAAAATTCATCATCTAATGGCCATCTAAATACAGATAACACGCATCATATTTATGTAATTTTAAAATAACAAAACTAACAGCGCACGAATTTTTCCGGTTGTCTGTTCTGGTTGGACATTGATTATCATTATGTTTACAGCTTTTATGTGCATTTCCAGGCTTCTCTTTTCCTTCTTGGTGATCGAATTAAAGAGATATACTTAAAAAACTGAACTGCACAAAATATTCTGTTAACATTTATATTTGAATGAAGTATGCTTAACGTTGGAATTTTTCCTTTTTTCTATTTGTCTAAAATAGATATTGGTCAGATACATAGACATACACACACACACACACACACACACACACACACACACACATATATATATATATATATATATATATATATATATATATATTTAAATGATACTATCCTGAGTATCTATATATAACTAAGTATACAAGATACAAAGTGACAAGATACTCAATTTTCTCTCATTCTCTCTCCTTCCTCTCTCTCTCTCTCTCTCTCTCTATATATATATATATATATATATATATATATATATATAGCAACAAGCATTTAACATCTTTCATTAAATATTGCAAACAAGGAATATTAATTTTTTTCTAGTATCTTTACATTTTTCCGTTTTTTAGGAGTAAGGAAGTAGAGAGGTATGGATAAATTTTCGTCTAAATTTCGGAAACATAAAAATAATACTGACATCTCATTTTAACAGATATATTTACCAAAATTACACAAAAATATCTTAAATAGTAAAGAGTAATTTCATTAAAATAATCACCATTGGTTTCAACCAGAGAATTCCAGACAACTTCGGGATCTTCTGCATCTCTTCTGGACGGTCTCCTTGTTTAAGTTGATGAATGCTGCCATAATCCTGGCCTTTAATTCATCTTTGGTGTTACAAGTAGTTTTGTTAGTCTCTCGCTCAACTGCGTCTGACACATAATAATCAAGAGGTTTGCAGTCTGGGGCGTTAGGTGCCCAGATGTAAGGGATGATGCGGACGCCGAAATTCTCTAACAGCCCTGACTGGGTTCTCCTGATTGTGTGGCATGGTACAGAGTCCTGTTGCCAGGTATAGGGTCTTTGAGCAGCCGCACCCTTTACCAGGGCTTCACTACCTCCCTGGTTATGGACGTGGTTGACTTGGAAGGATCGTTTTCAATCATGCCCTGGATGTCACCAACAGATTCAGGAGTTCTCTTCTAATCAGAAAAAATCAGAGGGAGTTTTCCGAACTGGCGTATCTTCGTAATCACCATTAGACTTATCTATTACTGGCAGAGTGAATTGTGTCATGGTGCTCTTTTTCTCACAGACGGTGCCCAACTGACCCAACTATACTGTGCAGTCGACAAAAAAACAAAACAAACAAACAACACGCATGCACGATATCAAAAATGTAAAAACGACAATTTACTGATCGTGACCTTATATATATATATATATATATATATATATATATATATATATATATATATATATATATATATATATACGCGTGTGCGTGTGCGCTCGCGCGTGTGTATACATAAATATTCAGGTATGCTATGAGTAAATAGCAGGGCAAACTGAGTTCTATAGCCTTGGATGACAACTGGTCTAGAAGAAGGACAACTCTGAATTCAAAAACTGTGGAGGTTCGGCCCTTCAAAAAGTGTGGTTGGTTCTACACACACCCTTTACCACTATAATCAAAACATATGTGCGGGTCTCTGGCTGTCGGTTCCTAGGAACTGAGCTGCTTGACCTTCATACGTCGAATCCGACGGGAGAATCCATTATATATATATATATATATATATATATATATATACATAATATGTGAAAATATGTGAAATAACCCTACTGATAAAGAACGTGAAGTTTACGGCTTTAAAAGTAAAAAAGTTGCCCCTTTCAACAAACAGCTATATTGAATTTGAAAAAGACCTACTCAACATTATCAACAACATCTCCTTTCAAAAAAATAAAAACCACTTCCAAAAACATCTAAACCAAATAGTTAAAAGCATTAATGAATGTGACAAAATATTAGTTAAATCAGACAAAACTGGCAACTTCTACAAATTGGATGTCGACAACTACAACAACTTAATTAAAAAAAACTTAACCAGGACTTATAAAAAAGCTTGCAACAACAACATTAATATGGTTGAAAACATAAACAAAACTAGTAAAATAATAACAGATAAATTACAAATCAGCGATAGAGTAGGTAAACTTACTGAAAAAGAATGTTATATAACCCTTAAGGATCATAAGCCTGACTTCTTAGAACACCCTGCGACCAGAATAATTAACCCTACTCGACCCGACATAGGAAAGATCAGCAAAAAGATCCTGGAAAAAATTACCTGCCAAATAAAAAAACAACTGGAATTAAAACTATGGATCAATACCAAAGATTTTATCAATTGGTTTAACTATATTGATGATAAACGGAATTGCACCCTTATACAGTTCGATATCGTGGACTACTACCCATCAATTTCGAAGGATTTATTTATGACTGCCCTGGACTTCGCTGCTGTGTATTCGAATCTAACAAAGGATGAAATGGATATAATCCTCAGCGCAAAGAAATCGGTCCTCGTTCACAATGAGGACCAATGGATAAAAAACAATAACGACCTGTTTGACATCACTATGGGATCGTTAGACTCTGCAGAGTCTTCTGACCTTGTTGGTCTCCTAATACTGTACAATTTAACGGCACACCGCGAAATTGATATTAAGGACATCGGGCTGTATAGAGATGACGGGCTCATGGTGGTGAGGAGTTCTACTAGTTTTAAGATTGAAAAAATCAGAAAAATTATATTTAGTGAATTTAAGAAACTAAACTTAAAGATAACTGTCTCTTCTAATTTGAAAAGGGTTAACTTCCTCGACGTAACTCTAGACTTACCAGGCAATACATACCAACCTTATAGAAAACCAAATGCTAACCCTTTATACATACACCCGAAGTCAAACCATCCTCCATCAATAATTAAACATATACCCTCATCAATAGAAAATAGAATTAGCATTAACTCCGCAAACAGGGAAATATTCCAAAAAACATAATAGCTTCTATAACACTGCCTAAAAAATAGTGGTTATAAAATGCTAACATTAACTACAGAGAAAATTGCACTGGACATGGAAAAAAAAAACAGGAAAAGAAATATCATATAGTACACCCCTTCGTTCAACCAAATGGTTAGTATTAAACTAGGACAGAAATTCTTAGCTCTAATTAATAAACACTTCCCCACCAATAGTAAACTTAGTAATATATTCAATAAGAACACCCTAAAATTGAGCTACAGCTGCTCTGATAATCTTGAACGCATAATAAAAAAAACACAATAATAAGATCTTGAACAAACCCCATGCCAAAACAGTATTAATAAAAACTCTACACTTAAATCAGATGATAATAGGGAAAATTATGTAACTGTAGAAACCCAGAAGACTGCCCATTAGAAAATAAATGTTGTATTAATTCTGTGGTATACCAATGCACTATTTCATCCACAGAGAGCCCTAGCACTAATATGATATACATTGGGTCCACGAAGAATAATTTTAAAAGATAGATGGAGGCAGCATAAGTGCTCCTTTAATAATATAAACAAAAGAAACCAGACTTCACTATAAAAATATTTTGGCACTTGAAGGAAAACAAATAAGACACCAAAAGTTAAATGGAAAATTATTGACAAGGCTAGAATATGTAAAGCTTGGGATGACCCATGCCCTTTGTGCCTCCATGAAAAATTGCACATTATTAAACTTCTAAATAATAATAATCTATTAAATAATAGACACGAGATAACGGTTTTTTGTAGGCATCATCAGATTTTTGGTTTGAAATAAAAAAAATTTATATAACTTGTTTAACAAATAACCCAATCATCAGATTCATAGTAGAAATTATTAACTACAAACTTGCATACAACATAACACCCTTCATAATCCATAGCCCAAATTAGTAGTTTAAATACCTTACATAAAAGATAACCCTTTATGAAGTCGTCAAAAAACAAACGTTACGAAAGTTTTTCTTTTTATATGCACAATTCCCTTTCATAATAAAATAAAATAAAATAAATAAATAAATCTCCATAGACAAGCCAACTTGACGATAGCTTAATACATCATCGTTTCATTTTTGACACCCTCACCTTCCCTGACTTGACACCTTGAAAGTATCTCTATACCGCTACTTATCATTAACACCCTACACTCGCCTACCCATTTTAGACAATTCGCCCTAGCTGTTACCATGGTGATTTTGATTTTCAATTTTTAAAACAAGTAAATTTCAGATATACGTTATTCCAACAAAAAATCTCGCTTGAAGATGGAACGGAGCCCTTTTTATTTCAACTCAATTTAATTTAAAGGATTATATTGAAGTTTTCGGCTCTTGTTTTGAAATATGAGACCTCTTATGTAGCGATTTGGAATCATATTTTTAAATAAATAATTATAGTTATATATATATATATATATATATATATATATATATATATATATATATATATATATATATATTAAAAAAACAAAATGCTGACGGGACACTACCGCCATGGTCTCGTCAGGAGGTTTTATCTTTTAAGATATTAAATCGCTCTACATGTTTGATTTTTTCTTACTTGAAATTGAGCACTTTTTATCATGTGCGATTTTTAACAAATATTTTAGTCTTTGTTTATTTATTTCGATATATATATATATATATATATATATATATATATATATATATATATATATATATATATATATATATCTTCATGCGCACGCATACATATGTTCTGACAAACACAAATAAACACAATACAGAACTAATAAAATCTCTGTCAGTAGCTTTTTAAAAATAAATATTTTTAAACATAAAAAGAATTCATAAATGAATCTTCTGTTAACTTGGGGTACACCTGGGTACCTTTCAAGACTTATTAGTGCGCCTGAACGCGCACCCGGTTGAGAAATGCTGCAATACGCAATCGTTTATTTGAAGTATTTGCGTATGCTGTAAAATTTGAAACTTGCTGTAATTAAATCAGTTAAAATATTTAAACATGTTTGGGGTCGTTTATTTCCTATAAGGTATGTAATGATATTTATAGTCTCTGAATTTACTATTTACGATATCCACATTGTTTTCTTCTTTTAATAAATTACTTTCCTTTTCTCCCATGATTTGATGGAAATCCTAAGATAGGACTGAATGGGTTTTATTTTAATAACTGAGCAATTTCATTTACAAAGCCCCCCCCCCGCAAAAAAAATAATGACTTACTTACAGAGATCACATAGGAAAAATAGGAAATGAATAACAAAACAGAATTTAAAAGCTTGATTTTCAAAATTGAATATGCAAATTAATTACCTCCCTTAAGCAATAATCACTAAGTTGGACAGGATATAAGACATATGATGGCTGATATATAGGTCAAGTCGCATTTATTTGATCTTACAGCATTACGTAATACTTACAAATATAAATAACAGATAGCCAATATTTTGTTTTTAATTTTCATGGTTTCAAGACTGTACATACACACACACACACACACACATACACACACACACACACAGATAATTGGAGTTTTATATATTAAGCGATTTTGTTTTTGCTCAAATTTTCAAATAATATTGAATACTTAGAATAAGTTTGTATTTTATTTCCGGGGGTGGGGGAGAAACCTGTTGTCAGTTCTGTTTTATTTTTGATTATGATGGAAATATATACGACCTGTGATTGGATCTGTGATTGTTCATTAACAGTGTTAAAATGACAAATCGGATTATTTACCATTTATTTCTTTGCCACATTCCAATTCTTCAGTTCTTCTCCATTTTGAACAGCTGCCTTGTGGAACCGGCTCCCAAGTGGATGCTTCCGCGATCACTACAATCTTAATCTATTCAAGTCTAGTGTAAACCTTTATCTTCCCCACATATCCGCATAAACTGCGCCTTTTACTCTGTAGCCCTCTACCTCGAGTAGCTCTCGAGCATTGCACAGGATGAACATCATTATTCAAAATAGATTGCTTCTTAGATTCCTGATAATATAAAAATAAATCAAAATTCATAGAAAAGAAATGGAGTTATTTTGGAATGCTTATTTGCTTTATATATGATCCAAGCCTAGTAGATAAGTATGACTAGTACTTGATTTGTCATATGATTTTGGGTCATTTGATTAGTCACATATAGTATCTACATGGGCACATGGCCGTGTGGTTAGACCATGAGATCCGGGTTCGAATCTCACCATGGTCGATTTGTCAGGAAGGAGACATCCTGATGTTATCGGACTGAATGGGTCGATTCTAGCGTGCAGCACCTTTGGAAAGTTCCTGAAAACCATACCACGGGTTGACCCAAGACTTGTGTGTGAAATTGGGTAGAGAGAACTCTTGGGGGCCGTCGATAGCTGTGCTAGCAAAAAGTCACAAGTCATCGTGGCCGAGGGTTGGAACGTGCCTACCTTGTTCAAATTGTTGATCACGCTAGATAACACACTTGTTCCCAGAAACTGTAACTAAGGTCTGCTCAGCATAGTTGCAGTATAAACCACAATAAAAACAAATGAGCCTGAGCTTCCCTAGTAGACGGGTATCCTCGAATACGAGTACCCAGCTATACATAACATATTTCATCACATCATATTTCTGAAAATGAGAAATGTGTCCTTTAATTAGACTAGATATGATCGCACAGTCAAACAAGGTTTGGGGAAATTCTTCAAACATGTCAAATTAAATCTTTTATTCCATATATATTTAGAATTATCTTCGTTATTTTTAACACAGTGCTTCGGCTATTCCAGTTGCAATATATATATATATATATATATATATATATATATATATATATATATATATATATATATCTAGGACGGTCAGAATATAGAAATCTAAACGTTGAATTGAACTGAATGAACAGTAGTTACAAAATATATATGATAATGAAAGAAAACAATTACTAGCTATCATTAGGGTATTATTTTCATTGAATTATTAAGAAACGACTGCGAGTAGAGAACCGCATCGTATTTAGAAAGCTTAGAAACATATTTTTTAAAAATATTTTCTCGCGTAGAGAAAATGCTTGTCAGGAAATTCGGAATTGGAAATTTGTTTGAATGTACTGAAGCGAAATGTCACAGCGAACGAGAATAATAGAACACTGGGCGTTATAAGCCCCTCAAAGGCACTGAGCATCCTTGTCAAGGTGATCCTCTGAGTTGACCGGTTCATTTCATTCTCACTAATCACCTTATAGTAAGCGCCTACGTCGCATATGCCCCCCCTCGTTGTGATTCATAGCAAAAGGCAATTGTTGGGAATAAAAGCAGAATTAGATGTGCGCCGAGTTCGTACTTTGTTATTTATTCAATAAGAACGCTAAGCGTGCATTGTAAAGACGATTAAACTTCTGTTAGGTATGACCACTCCGCATCTAACTATCTATAATCCACATTTCCTCGGATTCAACTTACCATCCTTCAAGTCATTCAAGAAAACATTTCATCCTTTTTAAAATGTGAAATTTTGTGCTTGGTTTCACCTATAATTATTGGTGCTAGACAACTTCTTAAAATACATGATATATCTTTTGACAACCTACATGATGGGTATTGCCGCTATATTATATTTTTAATTTCGCGCATGCGTGTTGTTTGTTTTGATTTTGTCGACTGCACAGTATAGTAGGGTCAGTTGTGCACCGTCTGTGAGAAAAAGAGCAACATGACGCAATTCACTCTGCCAGAAATTTGGAAACGGCATGCTGTTCTGCTTGGCATTCGCGTCGAAAGCTCCAATACGAACATTTCAGAATCTGAGGAAAGTGTAGAGGATTACGAAAGATTTGGATAAGTATAATGGTGATTACAAAGGTATAGCAGCTCGAAAAACTCACTCTGATCGTTCTGATAAGAAAGGAACTCCCGAATTTTTGGTGAGGTCACCATCAACCTGGAGGCCTACATCAAGTATCTTGAGAAGGTAGTGCTGCCCTGGGACAAGCGGGTGGTTGTTGGAAGACCCTATATTTGACAACAGGACTCTGCACTATGCTACACAAGCGGGAGTACCCTGTCATGGCTGCCAGACAATTTCATATCACCACTTACATCTGGCCACCTCACTCCCCAGACTGCAACCCCCTTGATTATTATATGTGGGACGCAGTTGAGCGAGAGACAAACAAAAATCCTTGTAATACCAAAGATGAACTGAAGGCAAGGATTATGGCTGCAATCACCAACTTATACAAGGAGGCCGTCCAGAAGAGTTGCAGGAGATTCCGAAGTTGTTTGGAGGACATGTTTGAAGCCCAATGGTGATTTTATTAAATGAATTTACTCTAGTATTTGAAGATATTTTAGTGTAATTTTAGTAAATACATCTGTTAAAATAAAATGCCAGTGTTATTTTTATGTTGGCGTAATTTAGACGACAATTTATCCATCACACCCTATACATAAATAAATATAAATAAATATCTGATTCATGGTATCAACGAGTAAAACTTGTAGGGGAGTAAATAATTGAAAACCTCATAACATTTATAAATACAAAATATTCATAAACAAGTATTAAGAGATAAATGTTACTATCATGTCCTCAAAAAGGAAAAGGAGATTAAATCTTCGTTGACGGACGTGTTAACGTCCTGTCTGTGTGAACTGTTTCTCCGATAGTGAGAATGTCACGTGTCTGTGTGTGTAGAGAAAAAAAGTGAGCTCGATTCACATTGATTTAAAAAGAGTGAATTAATGATAATTATGATTATTATAGTTATTTTATTATAATTATTTTTGGTACTATAATTAATTTTTATTTATGGACACAAAACTGTGAGAGTATAATTATTTTTTACTTCTCTATTTCTTTATAAACACGTTATTGCGATTTTCTGTCTATAGTATTTAGGTCGATCAAACGTCTGGATTGTGAAGTATTTCATTAGTTTTTCTCTTGGTCAAACTTTTCCTGGTACAGGGATCAAAATTATGACAAAGCCGTTGACGAAGTGAGCAGTTAGGTTGGTTCGATAACCACATGAGGTCAGTTTCGTTTCGGCAACACGATAAATGCAGGATCAAATCATGGTCACGATAACAACTATGGCGCCTCTTTTTGGAAAATGCCAACAAATATGAACCTGATCCTGATTGTGGTCAATTGTCTCTCTTAGCTCTAAGGCGGACTCTTCTTTCTCGCGGTAACTGATACATATAGTTGCTCTCGTAGCGATTTCGGCAATTCCCACTTCCCCACAGTCCTTCGTCTAGTATTGTTGTTATGGAGAAAAGAGATTTATTCGGGCTTCTTTTATTTCTTTTAACTACGATCATCGAAGTTAAGCAACGTCGAGTCTGGTCAGTACTTAGATTGGGTGACTGTTTGGGAATACCAGGCGTTGTTGGATGTACGAGTGGTTTAATGGATAATCGTTCGGAATTGTTAATCGTAGAGACGGGTTCTATTTCCCGTTGTGTTTGTTATATTCACTTATGTGCAAAAACCATCAGGAAAGGGTATAAATCCACCTTTTCTCCTCCAAACTATGGGTTAAGTAGTAAGGCTTGTATCACTAAATCATTATTATCTCAAAAAAAGAAAAATCCTTACAATGTTAAATGTTGCTTTAAATAGCCTGCAAAGGGTTGATAAGTCGTAGAAAACGAACCAATTTATTGGCCAGTGACGACGGAATGTTTTTAACTGACCAATCAAATACTAGTGAATTGCCAGCAGAAAATTAATATAAAAATAGTAATTAAATATCAACAGTAATAACACGAGTGTCAGCAATCTTTAAAGTAAAGCTACCAGTTTGGCTTTACTTATGATAATCAAAATTCCCCTGCTATGAAAAGGTTTTCAAAACGGCTCGCTAAACTTTGAGTCAGGATGATCTCTGCTAACTCCTGTCAGTTAAACAGTTGTTATCAATCCTGGTTTTTCAAACTGTCAACGCTCGTGCTCCATTAATATTCTCCCGAAATCGATTAATTCACTTTTTATATTACCCTCAAAAATGATATAATTCTTAAAATATATAGAATTTTTTTACTGAGTAGAATTTTTGTCCATAGAAAAAATATTTTCCTACAGAGACAAAGTTTTGATCACCAGTCAACATTCGACCCTGCGCTTCTACTCAGGAGATTGTTATTTATTTTTTGAGTGAAATTCAGCATATTTATAGAAATCTTACTGAAAAAGTACTTATTAAATACTTTTAAAACAACCTTAAAAAGTGTATTACACTATACGTTGAAAAATAACGCTATACCAGAAATTCTACCACATTGATCTTTGCTGTCAGAGATGAATCATTTTAATCATCGATCGATCCATCTTTTTATCAGCGCTTCATTCTCTTCCAGTTCATTTTTCAATCGATCACGACATTTCTCCTTCTATTCACTTTTGCCCGTTCATAGCTTTTCGCCAACATCGATAACAGTAAATTAATTTCTAATTGGAGAACATTTTTTACTTGTTCTGAAAGCTTCTCCGAGTTATAAATGAAACGTTAATTAAGCCCCGAAGGAGAAAGTTTTCTACAACGGATTTTCACATTTAGAGTAGTTTCTTACGATCACTAAATTTTCCGGCTATAAAACAACTACTTTAATATTTATTGGTTTAAACTATATTTTTTTGTTTTCGAACAGTAACTTTTGGTATCAATAAAACTTTTACATCGTAATTTTCATTATCATCATAAGCTGAAGTGATATAAAATTAGATACAGACGATTTCTTCAGTTTCTTGTAGAAATATATATATATATATATATAGAGAGAGAGAGAGAGAGATAATATTAGTGGAAAATATACATACATATGAAAAATATATCTAAAATATTCCCATACATGTATATTTTCAGAAAAAATTTTTTTCAAGAGGAAGGATCCAGGTAGAACTCAATGTCTAGGACAGAGTAAGGATATAATAAAAAGGCTTAAACACTAATATTCCATGGTCATAATTTATTCCATTGGAATCGTAAATACGATCCAAATCATCAAACCTACAAAATTAGTAATTATAATATATATAATTATAATAATATATATAATTAGTAATTGTATATATAATTAACAAATAATATATATACTTACGTCTCATATAAATACCCATGGAGACCTACCGGGCCTTATTCTTAACATACTCATTAACAGCACAAATATAATAGCATCATCTAAATGCAAATAAAAGTCTAAAGACAATGGAAGCCTTATTAATACCCCCCCCAAAAAAAAATAGCAAAAAAAAAAAAAAAAAAAAACACTCAGTAATATCAACTATGGATACAATATCTTGACCGTGTTTTGAAAATAAACATTATATAAATAAATACATACAACAATCTACACTGCGTGCCAAATAATTATCGAGATAACATTTTTTGTAATATTTCAAAAACCGTCCAATCAATTCACAAAAAAATTTTCGCACAATGTTGGCAACACTGACCTGCGCAATCACTGAACTTTTCTTACTGATCTGCGCAATGTAAATAAACTGGCGCCATATTTGTTATCAGCACGGTGATTTGAGTTCCAAATTATTAGAAAGGTTGAGTAAAATTCCCAGAATTGAGCAAACAAAACGTTTATTAATGTTGCACGTGAATGTTTATGATCAAAAGAACCTAATAAATAAGATAATCAAACAAATAATAACAGATACAAACAAAGGCACAGTTATAAACAAATTAATAGGGAATGTGCTTTCCCTGTTTTGAAATTACTTGAAGAAGTCTACAATCCATAGAATTTGTTAATTGTAGGAAGTCATATGCTGTAATGTCGCGAGATATGTCAAGAATTGCTTCCCGCAACTCAGCGTTCCTCCTGAATTGTCGTCCGTTGGCGTACAGTCTTCGCTTCATGATGTACCAAAGGTTTTCGATTGGGTTCAAATCCGGAGAATTTGCTGGCCACTTCATTTTTCGAGGTCCATCGAAGCCTAACTGTTTCAAATATTCAGTAGTCTTGTGAGCAGCATGTGAGTGAGCATTATCTTGCATAAAAACAATGGCCCTTCTGAAGGCAACTCTTTGCCTTTTCATCTACGGTTCAAGATGCTCTTTCATAAACGCTATGTATGCATCAGCAGTCATTTTGACGCCATCTGGTACTCTCCATGGGCTCACTAATGTTTTCCCAATAATACCACTCCAGATCATTATGCCTTCACCGCCTTGTTGGCGTCTCAAACGCTGATGGCGATTCTGTCCGTTCATTAGCCAGCCTTTGCACCATTTATCTGGCCCATCAAGTATTGCTCGAGTTTCCTCAATGCGACTGAAAAGCTCTTGACTGGTAAGTCCAGGGTCCTTCGTGGCCTCTCGTTTAAGTCGTGACATGAGACGACGTGAAATAACCCTCGGCTTGCCTTTATCTACCCTTTTACGTACTTGTGTAGGGTCGGCGGTGAACTTTTTCACTGTTTGATAACACTTCCCTATCATTTTAAAAATTTCTAGGGTAGATTTACTTTTTGAGAGTTCTGAGGTAATAGTTTTCTTTTCAGCATCACTTAAACTGCTTTTACGGCCCATCTTTTCACTAAATTCTTACACTTTTCTAATAATTTGGCACTCTCAAATCACCGTGCTGATAACAAATATGGCGCCAGTTTGTTTACATTGCGCAGATCAGTACAAACATTTCAGTGATTGCGCGGTTCAGTGTTGCCAACATTGTGTGAAAATTTTGTGTGAATTGAGTGGATGGTTTTTGAAATATTAGAAAAAATGTTATCTCAATAATAATTTGGCACGCAGTGTATTTCAATTTTGAAAATAGCTAAATGTATAGCTGAAAGCAACAATTGGACAGTTTTTATATAATTTATCATCCGAAAAGAAAAAATTTATTAGATCATATGAGAAATTATATATAAAACTAAATCAAAGCACTTTCCTTGTCTGTCATATTCAATGAAACGTGAATGAAAGAAGGATTACTGCCAAAATGCACACACACACACACACACACACACATATATATATATATATATGTGTGTATGTAAAAATATATAGAAAATACGAAAGAACTTGTTAGGTAAATAATCCAAAGTTATTTAGTATTTTTGTTATTATTTTTAAAAAAATAGTGCTCGATACAAAAGTAGAGCATAAACATAATTATTTATTTAAAAATATGATTCCCACGCTACATAAGAGTTCTCATGTTTCAAAACAAGAGCCGAAAACTTCAATATAATTATTTGAATTAAATTGAAGTACTAAGCTCTGTTCCATCTTCCAGCGAAATTTTTTTTGAATAACTTATTCCTGAAATTTACGTGTTTTAAAGCATATTCATTATTGAAATTAAAATTACTATGGTAACGGCTAGAGCAATTGTTTAAAGAAAAGGGGCGTAAGGCTTAATAATTTGTATCAATATCTCAGTTACATTCACAGAATGTCAAGTCAGGGTAAGGTTGGGGTGTCTAAATTTAAAGCGGAAGATGACATCGTCTAGTCTGGTTAAGTGTCTATGGAGATTTTTTTTCTTTTTTCTTTTCTTTTTTTTCTGAAAGGGTTTTGTGTATATAAAAAACTGTCGTAAGTCGCTAACATTTGTTTTTTGACGGCTTCATAAAGGGTTATCCTTTTTTTGTAGGGCATTTAAAATATTTATTTAGACTATGAAATTTAAAAATTATTTTATTGTTTGTTTGTTTTTTATGCTAATTATTCAATGAGAAAATTTGATGATGTCGGCAAAAAACCGTTAACTCATGTCTATTGTTTAATAGATTTTTATAATTTAGAAACTTAATAATGTGTAGTTTTTCATGTAGGCATAAATCATAAACAAAACTAGAACTTGTAAAACTTGGGATGACCTTTATTGTTTTGAAACATGAGAACTCTTACGCGTCAGCTAAGAATATGTATTTTTTTTTATTTATATATATATATATATATATATATATATATATATATATATATATATATATAAAAAAAATGCTTAAACGCTAATATTCCATGGTCATAATTTATTCCATTGGAATCGTAAATACGACCTAATTCATCAGACCTACAAATTCAAAAAGAAAACAGAAAAAAACAACTCCGGAAATAAAAACAGAATTTATAGAGAGTGTAAGTATGAGAGTGTGGGACGGATGCTAGAGCTAAAGAGAGGGGTAACAGACGAGAGAAGGAGGGAGATTAAACGTTAACAGAGAGAATTTTAGGAGAGGTGAGTGGAAGGGGTTTAAGTAAGAAAAATATGAATCTTGTCGGATGTCTAATACATTAAAGATACATTTCGTGGTGACATACACACACCATAGACGATCTAATGTTAAAGATCAGAATAAGAGGGAGGGAGAGGAAAGGAAAGAAGAGGTGGGAGAGAGAGATGGGGCGGGGGAAATTAAAATTGAAGGACATTTACTGAAAGGGCCGCTGTGTAATTGAGAACATTTGACAAAATTAATATCGACTACAGGTTACAAATCAAATATAAACATATAAAAAATAAATATAACGATTATCTAATCTAGCAAGGACCTTTATTTTTATGTTCAAAAACACATGCAAATAAACACATACACAATAATATATACACGTATATACATACACATAGGCGTGTACCCACATACACACATACATATACCTATGTACACGCATACACATATATCCACACATACACATACATATATATACATATACACATACACATATATCTGGTTCAATATGTTAGCTCTATCTCTGATACTGAGCGCTTTCTAATAAGTACCGCGCATATAACATACAAATAATTACACCTACATATATATATATATATATATATATATATATATATATATATATATATATATATATATATATATATATATATACCTATATCCATATACACACACTTTTTACATACATATACATACATACACATGCGCATATATATATATATATATATATATATATATATATATATATATATATATATATATATATATATATATATATATATATATATATATATATATATATATATAGTTAAGTTACGAAGAACTTGGTAAACCGAATGGGTAATTTCAAGGAGGATGAAATCCTTAGAGCTCAATGTGAATACAGAGCTAATATTTAATGAAAAACAGACCACTTTTAAGGTACCATTACAATAATTTATTTCACCAAAATCCTTTTTAAAAGACTCCGGATCATCAGGTAACAATATATATATATATATATATATATATATATATATATATATATATATATATATATATGTGTGTGTGTGTGTGTGTGTGTGTGTGTGTGTATAAATACAAAAATACACACACATACATAAATATACACACATACATCCATACGCATCCAGCCCTTTCATATATACACATTTACCGACATATATACATACGGACATACGCATACGTGTACATAAACATAAACACCTCTTCTTTCCTTTCCTCTCCCTCCCTCTTATTCTGATCTTTAACATTAGATCGTCTATGGTGTCTGTATGTCACCACGAAATGTATCTTTAACATTCATATTTCTCTTACTTAAACCCCTTCCACTCATCTCTCCTAAAATTCTCTCTCTTATGGTTTAATCTCCCTCCTTCTCTCGTCTGTTACCCCTCTCTTTAGCTCTAACATCCGTCCCACACTCTCATACTTACACACTCTCTAAATTCTGTTTTTATTTCCGGAGTTGTTTTTTTCTATTTTCTTTTTGAATTTGTAGGTCTGATGAATTGGATCGTATTTACGATTCCAATGGAATAAATTATGACCATGGAATCTTAGTGTTTAAGCCTTTTTATTATATCCTTACTCTGTCCTGGACCTTGAGTTCTACCTGGATGTTATCCTCTTGGAATTTTTTATTCAAAACATATACATGTATATGTATGCACCTATATATATATATTTTGCATATGTATGTGTATATTTTTACTAATATTATATATATATATATATATATATATATATATATATATATATATATATATATATATATATATATATATAGTGTGTGTGTGTGTGTGTGTGTGTGTGTGTGCGGTACTTATTTGAAACTAAGTACAATATCCACAATATTGACAGAATTCCGTGACATATTCAATTGTATGGATATTAGTTTGCAATCAAGGTTACAAACTAATATCCATACAACTGGGTATCTAAAAATAAATACACTTAAAATTCGCCTTCATCCCTGCCGTGCGCCAACGGCTTAGTGGTAGAATCCCCGACTGACGCCAATTTCAGTTGGGTTTCGATCCTAGCTAGAGGCAACCGGATGTCTAGCCACATTGAAGTGCTGCGAAACAGTCTGTCTGTGGATGACAATATATATATATATATGTATATATATATTGTCATCCACAGACAGACTGTTATGCTCATCAGAGTGGTTTTGACGTCCGGTTGTCTCTATTTAGGATCGAAACCGGTTTGAATTGGCGTCAGTCGGTGATTCTAACCCAAAACCGTTGGCGCACGGCAGGGATGAAGGCGAATTTAACCGTATTTATTTGTAGATAAACACACAGTTACTGAGAGAACTCGATTCACTTTACCGAAGAATCTTGCATTATTAACTGTAATAGTCACTCTTTACAAACTCATATATATATATATGTGTGTGTGTGTTCAAATTTCTTAATGTTGTTATTAAATTCATTGAGGAAACGGTACTTTGAGCCTCATGCAAGATTATCTCCAGGAGTGAACTGCTAAGACAAATAATACAATTGATAGTTGTAAATGATCATGAAACACCTTCTGTCATAATTATAAACATGTATGAACACGCTCCGTTATAGTCAATTTAAAAATCAATTGTTAAGAATATCGTGTATCTAAGGCAGGTTACTTAATTTATATTTTTTTTTATTAATGTTTTAAATACTCAACCTGCCATTTTTAATTTAATTTACAATTTGAGTATTTTAGAACACTGCTTTTATTTTTAAAACAATGTTGCTATACTCATGATTAATCTTATTTAGAGTTGGTTGTATTTTTCTTATATAGAGGGCTTCAAGAATTTAAAGATTTTGTTTTTGATTTTCATGGTGGAGTATACTTGTATTTCTGATTAATATTTCTCTGAGGCGTGAATAGGAACAGGAATGTTCCTTTTAATGTTGTGCAATATAACTTGAATCCGACATATGTAATGTAAGCCTCCTTGATAATGTTGTTGCCGTTAAACTAACACACACACACACACACACACACATATATATATATATATATATATATATATACACTTTTTGTCAGAGATACAATCTCCCAAAGACATTTAAATTGATATACAATGTTGATCTTTTTCAAAACATCAGTTGACAGAGAAGAGTTATTGCTGATGATTAAGACGGTTGTTTTAACTTTAGTATGATATATAATTAGACTTTTTTTTCTGTGATCAATGGAGGATATATTAGTACTTTTAGTTAGAGTGTTTTTTATTGTGGTATAGGTTGATGTATTTAGGGTTATTTCAGGAAGTATTATGTTCTTTTTATTTATGCTAATATTTCTAATAACTTGTTTAATTTGTTCATAAACAATTTAATTAGGAAAGTCAATATTGTGAGAGATTGGTTAATTTTTAATTTTAATTTAATTTTTTTATTCAGTGTAGAACATTATTTTCGTGGGCGAGTTAACTTTTGCACTGTTTATTAAATTTTGTATAATAGCTGTTTTGCAATAGGACACTCACTTTTATAGGTGACAGTGCACGTATTTTGTTTATGCTTGTTAGGTTTTTATATGGCGAGGTCGTAAATATATTATTATTGGTGTCTATCAATATATCAAGAAAAGGAATTTTATTGTTATTGTTACGTTCATATGTGAATTTTAGAACGGAGTTTTTTTCTATTTCATGTATTTCATCTATGTTTTAACTAAGAGGAGAATATCATCTACATATCTTAGGTAGATGGAAAGTTTTTTAGTGGTATTAAATATCTTATTTTCGAAGTTTCCTTCTATGACCATCAAAATAATATCTGCGTACAACGTGATGGCGTTTCCATGTGTTTAGTAACTTCTACATGGCTAATCTTGAAAATAAGATATTTAATTCCACTAAAACCCTCCATAACTTACGTTAAATATTGTTCTAATGGATAAAAGTGGATATTTTTTCTTGTAAGAAAATCATTTATCACGAGAAAATTTTTGTAATTTCAAAACAAGTAAACCCTTTATTAAATAAAATGATTGCTTGTGTAGTTTAATCTTTTCATTTTTATTCCATTTCTGTCACTGACTATTTAAAAAGCAACAGAATATCAAAGGATTTATGCATGTAAATAAATGGAAACGTGTTTAATGTTTTTTTTTTTTGGTTAAAATTTTAGCTGTTTTATATCAGTTTTTTTTTAAAATCGAATTTACCCCAAGCAAGTCAGTAAAAGGTTACTGGATATCAAAGAATTAGAAAACAGAAAACATTATAAAGGAGCGAGAATAATAGAAGAGTAATCAGGAAGGCAGTAGATAACGATTGACGATGCATTTAAATTATTGAAGATCAAAATTGGCTGGAAAGCATAGAATCGGAAGAGAGCTCTACGAGCGAGAAGTGCGAGAAAAAGAAACTGTTAGCACAGGAATTACAGTTACATCTAGCCAATTCAAATGTGAATTGATGAGACCTTGTTGCCAGTCTAGTATTGCATTTAAATTCTAGGTACCATAGCGAAGAGCTGATCCGAACAATTATAATGAAAGTATTTATAGAAAAGGCACAGGGAAGCCACTTTATGGCGATGGGAAAGTGACTGAACCTTTTTTGGATAAAGATGTTAGATATTAAAATCTCTAAATAAACAGCAGACGCACCGAACCATATGTGATAGC
Organism: Acanthosepion pharaonis; assembly: GCA_903632075.3. Classification (NCBI taxonomy): domain Eukaryota; kingdom Metazoa; phylum Mollusca; class Cephalopoda; order Sepiida; family Sepiidae; genus Acanthosepion; species Acanthosepion pharaonis. The sequence goes on from CAHIKZ030001014.1 coordinate 585,819, forward strand.
AATATTCTAAGAATGGGTGAATTATAGATATGTAAGATAGATTCTGGAGAGAAAAAAATATCTCGCCCGACACAGGGAACCACCTTTTTTAGCAGGTGACCTAGCAATGGATTCAATATAGTCTTTCAACTTCATGTCAGCTGAGGATGTTAACCCGGGAAGGTGTAACGAGTCGTTCTCCTGGGGGTTAGCATCGGCCATGGTTATGGAAGGTAGCGAAAGGTTATCTCAAATGATTAACAGTGTAATAAAGCAATAGCGATATTGTTAGGTAACACGAGCACTATAATTGAGACATCAATTATTCTGATATAAGACATAATCATATATGTTTTTTATGCACCATGACCTCTCAGACGATAATGCTACTAAGGAACAAAGGGGTTACTGGGAGTGAAAGAAAATGAGAAGATTTTATAAGGAACTAGAAACCGAATCCCAAACAGTATACAAGGGAAAAGAGCGGGGAGATGTGTGAAAAAATAAAATAAAATTGAATAAATAAATAAAAAATAAATAGTAAAAAAACAAAAATTACGTATATTAGGCAGAGATTTTAGAAGTATAGAATTGAAGTGAACTTTAGAAGGAACCGGAAACACAATCCTAACCAGGAAACGAGGAATAAACCTCTAGTTTTATTTTAAAAAAAGGGGAGGTGTGTGAACCAGACGATAGGCAAACCTCTCCACTCTCATTGAAGGAAGAAATTAAAAATAAAGTTAAAAAAATAGTAAGTAAAGTTTCACAATTTAGGTGACGACGTTAGAAATATAGAGTTGAAGTAGACTTTAGAAGGAACCGGAAATCCAATCCTTAACAGGAGACAAGGGATAAGCCTTTACTCCTATTCAAAATCTACTCCTACTGTAGAAAGAAAATAAATAACATTTCAGAGTTTAGGCGGAGACGTTAGGAATATAGAGTTGAAGTAGACTTTAGAAGAAACCGGAAATCCAATCATAATAGAAGAAATAAGGGATAAACTCCGGTTCAAAAGACAGGGGAGGAATTTGAACCAGACGATATAGAAATACATAGAGAGAAATTTTTTAAAAGTTTTCAAAACTTTATATATCTTGAGAGAATTTTGTATAACTTTATATGAATAATAATACAACGTTACTTACACTGAAAGGATTTTCGAATTATCTTCAGTAGAAACACCGCGCGATAGACTTATCATTGCAAATCGAAAATATAAATCATATCGATAAGTTTATTTCACTTAGTAGTGTTATTCTCAGTCTATTGTAATCGGCAGTTTCTTAGCATCAGAAGTTTAACACCGGAAGCTAACTTCTTGAAATATACGCAAATGACAGCCATTAACAGATAAAATGAGAGAGAATATCTATACCATATTAAAGTCTATTTCTGTTTATCTCTTTAGGAATAACCTAAGGATCTGAAACGGTGCATTTTAGCTAAAGGTATGGAATTAAGTTACAACTAAAATACACTCGTATAAAGAATCCGATAAATCCAACAGAATAATAATATTGCGGTATCTGTATGAGAGCTCAACTATGATTTTTTCAAGGGAGATAATTATTAAGTGCTATTTATAGATTACTATTACTTTATTTACTTATGAGTGGAGTTTGACGTAAATTAAAATCGGCATGTCACGCGTATTTCCGTGGTCCCAAATAAACATTACGTAGGCTCCCGCGTAGCCAAACAGAATCAAATACGGGGGAGTATCAAAAGAACCAGGAAAATCTTTTATTCCCCATTTTTCTCCCGTCGGACAAGGGTCACGAGGTTCAGCTCTTTTCTTGTCGGTTCATCTTTGTAGACATTGGGGTTGGTTCCAATCCAATAGGAATGCGTGAAAATGACTGCATCTTAGAGTTTCTTCCTAACCAAGAAAATGGACCATTTGTCCGCCATATTCTTGTTCTGTCTTGTCTTGAACTCAGAATACTATAGTAAATTTACTGTATCCATTTTGTGTGTTAACACCTTTCTTACTGTGTGAAATTTTCGATTTATTATTGTTGCTTTGACTACTTTTGTCTTTCATATATATATATATAATTGAGAATGTTTATTTAAAATGTACAATACATTTTTGTTGCACAAGGCCAAAAGGAAAGTGGGGAAAGGTTGTTCTTCACTGACTATCCTACATCCAACTAATCCGATCCGCGACCAATTCACTCAGAGTCATTCACCACAAGAACTCATCCCTCTCCATTCAATCAAACAAATACCACAATACCATAAATTCTCCGGGGAATGACTCAAAATATTTTACCCTCCTCAATTTATAGACGAAATACAAATATATGCTGAGATTTCTTCGTAGCCAATAAGATAGGTCACTTCTTGGTCTCATCTGACTCAGTCCCGGTTTGGCTTGAAGCCAAAGAACTATGTTCATTTATCCGAATTCGTTTTTGTGTATGAACACCAATTCTTAGTTTGAGCACTTTTTGCTTCATTATTGTTACTTTGTCTTGTATATATTGTTTGCTTGCTTAATATTAGTTTCGTCCTGTTTTTTTCTTGCAAACTTCCTGTTTATTGCAAACTTTGTAAGTTCTTTCATTTTAAACATGGCCAGTTTCTCTACATAGATATTGTTTGCGTAGTATTATTTTGCCCTGTTCTTTTATTTCTTTTTTATTGTTTATTGAGAACTTTGTCAATTCTGTTTGTTGGACATTTTTGCCAATTACACTTAACTATGGCCAATTATTCGATAACATGTGTTAACATTTCCCAACATAAACCTCTCACAGCCAGGACACATTTTATAATCCTAAAAAAGACTCACACAATAGTAATTTTCAGGTACAGACATTTTATATACCAACTACCAATGGAGATTTCTTCCTTATTTTTCATAAATTGTATGTCACACTTAATAGTTCAGTGTTATTCACTGGTTTCATCCAGTTTCGCATGATTTGCCTTTCTTTTTCTCTCCAAATCTGCTTGGGATTTATGGGAGCGACGGCCATTAACATCATTCATTATTCCCATGCCACTTTAACATATGTCTTTCTTCGAATGTTGCTTAGGATTTACGTTTAAAATCTGTAGCTAAGAAAATGATTATACTCGTAATAAGTAAAAGAAAGTAATCTTTTGCAAAAAATACACAGAAAACAGCGAAAATTGCGAGAGGGAATTCAATGATAATCCTTTTCGCTGTAATTATATAAAGACTGTTCGATTTGTAATTTATTTTAGATTATGACTCAACTCTTTCATATAGAAAATAATCTCTATGGATCCGAAACAAAGGTTAATGTCTGTCTTCCTTGGCAGCTATATTCGCATTTCAGTTACGATGCATTTTACAGGATATTGCAGATATTAATAGCTTAGTTTCTTTTAAAATATTCAGATTTGATAAAAAGAAGTTATTAATTGTTTGTGACAGATAATTTAATCCTAAAAACTTCACAGCTTTGTTCTTGATTTCTTTTGATGACTCCTTTCGAAAATGACTATAATTTTTTTATTAATTTTCCTTATAATCTTTTCAACAGTTCTTTCAATCATTTTTGATGAAATTAAACTTTTCTCGTGAATCTCTGCTTGATTTAGAAATAACAATTTATAGTGTAAATATTAAGCTAATTTTAAGTCTGTTATATCTACCATCTCTTCACTGTGTTACTAAATACTTTTGCAAGAACAATATCTGTTAGAAAGAAAGTCCTGTCCCATCATCACTTTGAGGTATTTTATCAATACTTACATAAAATGTTTTTTCTTTCTTTACAGATTACATAGTACCAGAGTGAGTAAAATTATATCGATTTTATCCATTTAAAATATGTTTAGAATCAGACGCATATTAGAAACTATGTATTGTCTAAATTCAAAAAGGACTCTTTAGCAATGGAATCGGTAAGAAATATTCACTCTGTCTATGAAAATGAAGCTTTAAATGTCCGGATATGCCAACCACGGTTTGACCAGTTTCGTTCGGAAGATTTCCCTCTAGAACATTACCATCGGTCAGGATGACCAAGTTCTGTTAATATTAGCCGTAGTTGAGGAAAATCCCACGCAGACCGTAGTTGAGTAAAACCCAAAGCAAATTGCACAAGAATTAACAAAACCGTTCAATACAAGTAACACTTTGATCAAAAAACATTTTCATGGATTCATAAAAGTGTTTAAACTTGGTCAATGCGTCCCTCATCTTTTGTCTAGGGCTCAGCTTAATCAAAGAGTTGCCCTTTGTCCGTCATTGAAGAGTAGACATGCTACCGAAATTCTGATGGGTTGAATGAGGACCAGGGATGAAAAATGGGTTATCTATAATCATATGAAACAAAAATGACAATGATTAGCACCCACTGAAAAAAAGGAATTCATTCCCAAATAAGAACTAACTCCCCAAAAAGTTATGTTCTGCGACTGGCTGAATAGAAATATTGCCGCCTATCATGAAATACTAAATTAAAACAAAAGAGTTAATCTTAAAGGCCTGTTGGTCTTATACGATAATCCAAAACTGCTTATTGTCGAGTCAATCAGAAAAATACATAGCACTAGACATATGGAAATCTTGCCTCAACCCTTTTATGCTCTTGACCTTCTTCCACCTGACTATCATCTTTTCAGATCACTGCAACATTTTTAGAGGGAAAATTGTTTGTTAATTATGAAGTACTTAAAACTGATATTGAGTGATTCTTTGTATCGAAACTTGAAGAATTCTACGCCCGAGGTATCAACAATTTTACAAATCGATGGCATGATCTTAGCGATAATAAGAGGAAATAACATTTTCATTATATATATCCATTAAGACCAAAGAGGTATTTTTTCCCTTTTCAGATGTGAATGGACATTTTTTTCCAAGCTAACATAATGGCTTTTCAACACCAACAACATTATTCAGATTATCATCATAAATTTGGGATGAAGAATGAGCATCATACTTTTATTTTTTCGACTTATTATTTTATTTTGGGTTGTTGTAGATGTTATAAAAACAATGTTTCGACTGTATTCTTTCGGGCCATTTTAAAGTCTCTATTTTTGTTTGATCTGTGATACTGTTTTTTGATTTGTTCTGTTCTAGCATACTAATTATGGTACCTGATTCCGGGATTGAACTCACAATTATTGTTTTGCTGCAATCTTTTTAAAAGCCAACGATTCAACTAAAAATAAACACCTGAAAATGGTCGGTGATATTTTTGCTTGTCTTTATGCCATGTCTATTCAGAACGTAGATGATTATGGCTCTCCACAAATTCCTTTTTTTTAAATCTGTGAATGAAAAGGATTATCTTTTGGGTAATAGTGGGGGGTGATTTCCCGTTGTCTTCTCCACCGAAATGAATTCAAAGTGCTCTTTTTGACTGACTGCCACCCTTATTTTATTATCTCTCTTATTTTCGCTTTCTTATTGTCGGAGGCATATTTAGTGAACAGCAGAAAGACTTACTAAACTCCTTACTTATCGAATTGAAAAGGAGTATAGTTTTTATTTTCCAGTTCTCTAATAGGTGTATCTCACCGAAAATATACATATATATATATATATATATATATATATATATATATATATATATATATATATATATATATATATAAATCAACTGAACTTATGACCAAAAGTACAGATGACACAAATCATCATCAAACCAAAATTGATTGCCTATACTTCCTTTTCATTCTTCATCCATTTTCGTCTTAAATAGGGACCTATTTTTAGTTTATTTGTTGTAAAGCAATTAATAATTAATAATTTTTCGACTTTAATTTCAATTGCTTTTCAAAACAACTCTAAAACCGTTATTTAACGGTCATTAGTAAGCACGGGGACACCGTTGAATAGTGGATAGCGGCTTGGATTGAGGAATTGGAGAGCAGAGTTCGAATTCCGGTCAAATTCATTGCATTCACTTACATACTAATACCGTGGGAAAAGGTATGAATCTATCTCTACTCCCTCCCAGATATGGATAAATCGCAGGATATACTTGGTCCTGTAGCCTTGGTTGGCGACTGGTCTAGGAAAAGGAAAACTCTGAATTCAAAACAGCCTGGAGAGAGTTGTGCTACCTTAGGTTATATTTCAGAGGAAATACCACTGCTTCTTCGGCTTCAGAACATATGTCCCCCCCCCCGACCTTAAAGGGTCAGGGGACTCGTTATCGTGATTAAGCTACGCTCATCGGAAGGAAATATGAGTTTCGAGAAAACTCGACATTTTCCTTGGGAAGAAGCTCTTAATGTAACCATTGTTTACTGAATTTTAGCCACAGATTAGTTAATAATAATTGACAATATTTCATACAAAAAATTAAAAAATATTTACTCTTTAATTTAATTTTTAAAAGTTTGAATTTTTACCACTTAAGCCTACTTGCAATCACTGCTCGCTTAATGTGCTTGTAAAATCTGTGATGTTTTATCTAATCGTGTATAATTTTACTTTTTACTGTTTTGAGACATGCATATCCCATAAGCTGAAAATATGTGGATAATAAAAAAAAAAAAGTAAAAGAAAATGCTCTATACTCACAATCAAAGCGCAGTATCGCTTGTTTCTGATGAAATAAAAATGTGTAAATATTGTAACTTTCTTGAAAGAGATTCGCACACAGTCAAATCTAACTAAAATATTTGTTGAATATTCATCTGCATACGGCGGCATTCCCTCGAGCTCAAGTCAGAACTTATAAATATTTGAAAATGGTTAATTATCATTAAATTTATATTTCAAGTGTCTCCATATGATATACCACTATGGTTGATGGAAAAGAGTGCAGACAGACAAAAGAAAACAGTTCCTTAATTATTAATTAATAAAATTTGATTTATCTGCCTTTCACAAAGATTTTTGTCAATATATCCTTAACTGAAAATTCTCCAGCATAGAGCAAAAGTTTTATTTATTATTTTATTTTTTACTAATGTTCGCCCACTACAAAGCCCGAGAGCCACTCAAGGTAGAGATTTACTGGGATAGTTTCATAGCTAAAGAAAGGCCAAGAAGAAATGTTCTTGGGGGTAATGCAGGAAAGATAGCTAATTCTAGACTTGAAGAGGTCAAGATTTATTTAATGAATAACGTTTCAGAGTTTAGTCGAAGTATAATTATAATTATAGAAGTATAAAGTTGAAGTAGAAGCAACCGGAAACCCACTCCTATACAGGGAACAAGGGATACACCTCTACTCCTGTTGAAAAGACCAAGGAGGTATGTGAATCGGACAATAATCGAACTTACCTACTCCTATTGAAGGGAAAAATATAAATAAATAGCATATAAAATTTCAGAGTTTAGGAGGATATGTTAGAAGAACAGAATTGAATTAGACTTTAAAAGGAAGCAGGAACACAGTACTAAACAAGAAACAAAGGATAAACCTTTAATCCTATTAAAAAAAACGGGGAGGAACTTGAACCGGGCGATAGGCAAACCTATCTATTCTTATAGAATTTCAAATGCTTTAGTCTTACGACCATTTTTTTAAACATTTAACTGTACCAGCGGGTAGGACTTTCCTTAACTGTTCAATGAAGCGTTTGTAAATCTGTTATATACGGAGCGAACGGCAACGCCATTTTATTCTTCCTTTGTGTTTCCCATATGAAAAGACCCAAAACGATGATATAATGACAAGATTAAAGACGCATTTAATCGCTCCTCAAGTTTCATTCACACAAAATCTGTTCCATTAACGATGTATATTGTGTCATTTGCTTATCGTTCTTAGTGAAGTGATTTAAGATTAATTCTCTTTTAATGAAGATCGATAGGCGCTGGAAGTATTCTTCATGTGGTGGTCAGCATCCGTCCATTTAACCTGCGTGTGCTGAGCTTAATGATTCGGGAGGTGGGAGGAATGAAATTTATCAGACGAGGTGGATATCTCAAGATATATATTTCGATAGCAAGGGAAAGCCGGCAGCGACCAGTTAGAATGGCGTTGATGATTAGGATAAACAGATCATATTCTGGCACAAGGTCACGAGAATGGAGCATGTAGTAAGAACTGGTCTCATTAGATTAGCAAATATGTCTATAGGGAGATCTTATTAAACGATAGGCAGATAGGTAAGAATAGCCATATAAATAAAAGAAACGAAAGTAATGCAAGACCGAATAGAGATAAAAAAAAAATTCTTTTATAAATCGTATGAGAAATGATACACTAACAGGATCTAAAGGAATAATCTTAGAAAGAATTAAAATCGAGACATATCAATGGATAACTATTGTACAAGCCCAAACATGAAAGAAACCATTTGATATCTTCTGAAAGAGAGTTCGTTCCGGGGTAAATTACAATTTAAAATTCTAAAATAAATATAACGGCGTGGTTGCCCGTGTTTTTTTAAAATCACCATCCCAACGAAATGCAGATTTCATCTCATTTACAATCAGTTTATCTCTGTAATTTTCCCCAGAGGATTATCGTGGAAAAAATCGAAAGTACTTGGCTATGAAAAAACTACGACGCCTTTCTTGAAGTTCATTTTAACATCAAGAAACTGATTAGATGACTAGAAAGGATCAGTATGAAAATAAGTAAACAAAATATGTCTATATTATTCAATAAAACATGTTTGAATACACATACACACACACACACATACACACACTCACACACACATACACAAACACATATATGTTTTGTTTCTTTTAGTTGATGAAGGATGTAATTTAATTGTTCATCACTATCTATATAATACTACTTGGGTCGGAATAAATATTCATTTATTTAAATAGAAATATATTATTTTTTACATTTTTAATACTCGTTTTATTGAACAATATTTACAAACATTTTCTCCTGTGTCATTTTAAAAAAAGATTAAGGTGAACGTTGTCCGGCACTAAACCTCGCCAAATCATAGTTAGAAAAAGCAGGAGTTTCAACTCTTACTAAATTACTTCATATCTGGCTGTCCGCTTGACGTGTCTTTGTAATTTACAGACATCAACAAAAGATGATTTAAGCTTTGTCGTCTTCTCGCCACATACAGCAAGGCAACTCTAGGTAAACTAAACGATCTACCAGGATTTATTATCGGAGGACATCGTCTTAACAACGGCGTAGATGACATTACTTTGCTGGCAGTCCAAGAAGGGAATGATTGATTGGTTTTTACGACTTTTTCTAGGTTATTTAAAGCCAGATAATATTTTTAGATTGAAAGATAATAATGATTTTTTTTTCTGATACAAGTTCTACTAATAAACCTATGTCTGATGGTGGAGAAAATGTGGATTCAATTCATACTTTCTCCATAGCGTAAGTGAATATAATACCTTGAATTTGAACTCGGTACTCTGATTTCCAATTCCAACCCGTTATCCTTTACACCACCTGCACACCCGAGCTTACTGCAGCTGATATTTCCAAGCGGTCACCCATCTTGGTAATGACCAGGCTTGACATTGCTTATCTTCGGTGATTGTACGGAAAACTAAAACAACTTTTAGGTAAGATGGAAAGCAAGAAGAAAGGGCTAACTATTCACATTTAGAAGATAGAATATTCTGTCGTCAGCAAAAGAAAAGGATGTGAGTCCTGTACAGAAAACGGCAAAAACATGCAGCTGTTATTATCTGGAGACTGCAATAGCAGCGCAAGCGAATAGCGAAATATGGCTTTCAGAAAAAAAAAAATAATAATAATATATAGGAAAATTACAGAAAACAAAACTAAATAGCTCTAATCTTATATATAGATGTTTATGTTGGATATCTTTACAGAAAAAAAACCCAAAAAAAAACAAAACAAAAAAACCCCACTGTATTCATGGCCCACTCAAAAAGGAAACTACAATATCTCCTAGATAAGGTGCTAGAAGAAAGCGAGAAAAAAGGACTAACTATCTGTTGAAACTTGACTAATGCATGGAATAATAATGCAACAGAAAATGTACTTAGAACAAAATGTATTGAAACAAGAAAGTGTACACAATATTTACATATAGTCTTTTGTATATTCCTGGTAAGACCGTTCCTGGAGAATGTGTTGACTGAGTCGCAGTCGGGCAGAGTCTCTGGTTGAATCTCTTGATTTCCCCCCTCTCTTCCCGGTACCAACCATATTTATATGGTCGGTACTCCACTATGCATATTAGGTACATCCTACCACAACACTATCAACTTCAAAAAGACATAAAGTATGTTCATTAGCAATTAGAAAAAAGTCCAAAATGCAAGTTACAAATCGGAGATATAAACATCAAGCAGGTACAAAAGTTTAAATATCCGGGAAGTGTTTTAATAGAGGATGAAAATGTGACACCGAGATCCGAAGACGAATTGCATTAGAGAACTAAGCATTTCTAAAGCTAAGCAAGGTGCTGAAAAACAGAAAAGTTTCGTTAGAAACTATTTGTTTCTAACGAAATTTTTCCGTGCTACATTTCTATGTGTTATCCACTGTCTTATATGATAGTAAATGCTAGACAATCTCCATATGGATGAAGAGAAAATTAGAGGAAATAGAAATGCGATTCTACAGAAGGATACTGAGAGTTCTGTGGACGGAATAAAACCACAAAGGAAAGAAAATTGCCACAGAATTACACTCAGAATCAGGAAAAGACAGTTGAAATTCCTTGGACATATAATGAAGAAAAAGTGTTTGGAAAATTTAAGCCTCACGGGGTATATTGCAGGCAGAGAGAGAGAGAGAGAGAGAGAGAGAGAGATAGTGAGAGAGAGATATCGAGAGAGAGAGAAAGAGAGAGAAAGAAAGAAAGAAAGAAAGAAAGAAAGAGAGAGAGATGCAACGAGCCACACACTTGAGGAGATTGTGGGAAGGGATGGTGGAATGGAAGGAGCATTATCAAAGGGAGAAAAACTGCTGAGAGCCACATGAGGTCGGAAGTTGTGGAGAGGCATATTTGCCTATGTCCTAAATGAACATCACACATAGAAGAAGAAGTAGAAGAACTGGTAAAGATGTGTTTCTACCAACGAATACTAAAAATATCCGGAAGAAATCATGTGAAAAATGGCAGGTTAAGTAAATGAAACCTCATAGTTGCAATAAGAAAGGAACTTACAGCATAAAACAGGAACATATAACGAGGAAAGAGGACTTAGAGAATCTAACACTCACTGGGCATAAAGCAGGCACGACAATCTGGGGCAACAGTAAGTAAACTCTTTGAAGAATTTGTGTGAATGAGTGGCATAAAAATGTGGGGTTGGGGTAAAGTGACAAAAGTTATTTAGTGCAACAAAAACAGGAAGTTGTAGAGAGCCATGATCGTCGACAATCCGAAGGAACATCGCACATAAAAGTGAATGGATGACAGAACTAGTTTACAGAGCTGGTAAAGAGTCCAAAATTACTTAGAGCAACAAATGACAGGAAATTGTGGAGAGCCATGATAGCCCGCGCTCTGAAGGGACACTACACATAAAAGAAAAAAGACATCACATCGCATATAAAAGTGACTGGATGACAGAACAAGGTTAGAGAGATAGTAACGAGTAAAAAGTTACTTAGAGCTAAAAATGGCAGGAAGTTGTGGAGAGCTATAATTTTCTCCATTCTGAAGGAATATAGCAAATAAAAGCAGAAAGAAAAATGAATAGATGTTATATCAGTAACATTGAAGTATGGTAATGAGTCAAAATTACTTAGAGCAACAAAAGACATGAAGATTTGGAGAGCCATGATAACTAAAAAATCCTGAATGGACATGTCACATAAAACAAGAATATTGCAAAACACATCTTGGAGTTTCTATTACAAAGATCGAAAGACGAATCCAGCAATCAGTAGCCAGTATATATGTTAACATTCATCGATTATTTTTATTAACTGCCGATCATATTTTGAAAGGATGCTAATTGAGTGATTGTATTTGACTATCGTGGCTTGACGAACAATTTTCTAGAGTGAATAGAACGAAGTGTAAATGGCAAGAAAGATATAAAGTATGGAATTTGGATGAAAACAAAGCTTGGATTTTGATCGTTCATTGAAAGGTTAACAGGTCGGAGTTGCAGATCGATAAATATACTTTTATGGGGGGGGGAGCTTGTCTGTCTTTTTACTCTTTTTCGATTTATCGCCTCTTCCGCACACGTGCGTACGCTCACGAACGAACACATAGATATATACCTTTACACAACATACTCATATATATATATATATATATATATATATATATATATATATAAATTCCAATAACTTGGACCAATTTTAAATTGAATTAAGTTTAAAATCAGTCCAAGTTATTGTAACACCCATTTTTTAGTGTATAACAGTATTTGGTAGACACCCCGTTTTTCAACAGGGTGGATAATGCCCACCAGCCCGCACCGCCGAGTAAAAGAAAATGTTTGAACATGCGTCTCCCTTTGTAAGAAAAATCACCATCTCATCCGCTCGGCAATGGTGAGAAACACGGCTAAGTAAGCTTCTATTTACACTTTTAAGGAATGCCCATCACCCGCTCCGTTCAGATTTTCTCGAATACTTATATCTTCTCGGTTTTGTATCCGAAACATAAACAAAGGAAAGAAGGGATTTATTTTTAATTCGCCATTTTTCTTAGTTTTGGTGGATACCTGTATTTGAGTAGACGCCCTGTTTTTAAACAGTGAGTATTAGATTCGCAGCGAATAACTTATTTGAATAGTTTGTGTAAGAAGGTGGTATAAAAATTTCAAAGAGAGGGGGTAAATTGTGAAAAGTTGAATAGAGAAAAAAATAACAGGAAATTATAGATTGCCAGATTTCGTCCACACCCTGAAAGGAGATGACATATAAAAGAAAACTGTAAAACACATAAAAGTGAAGGGATGACAGAATAAGATCAGAGGGATGGAAAGGAGTAAAATGTTTCTAATTCGTGAAAACTTAATAAGGAAAATGTGATCCAACCTACGTCACCCTGGGTCGTTTACTCAAATATGGCTATCTATAAAAAATAACGTTTCATGTCATAAAACTATCGGATTACAAATAAATTCATTATTCATTTAGAAATATATACGAGGTATGATTGAAAACTAACGGGACTGGTGTCAGAAACAATTTATTTCAATTCCAAACAACAAACTCCATGGTTTACCCTTCAAAGTAATTCCCCTCGTGTCTAACGCATTTCCCATATTTCTCTGTAAATCCCCTATGCATTGCCCTCAGCTCCGTCGTTACGGCCCTCTTGATGATCTCCACGCCTTCAAAATGCCTTTATGATCCTCTTGAGCTTGGGAAGAAGAGATATCACACGAACCAAGATCAAGTAAGTACGGCGATGTTCTTCTCGCCCAGTAACTGTCGGATGCTCACCATCTGTCCTGCGACAACTCACGTCTCTTCTCGAGCAGTGGGAGCAGCAAACGCCGCAGGACCTCTTTGTAGACTTGCTGATTGATTGTCTGACTCTGGCAAGAACTCACTGTAGACGATGATGACTCTCAAAACGAGATCAGTCCCGTTACCTTTGAGACAGACCTCGTATATATATATATATATATATATATATATATATATATATATATATATATATATATATATATATCGTGGCTGTCCTCTCGCTTTCGAGCGTGAGCACCTCCTTTATTTCATGTCCTCACCCCCTCCCACTCCCCTCAAATTCTATGTATTCGCAGGTGACTCTTCAGACCAGACAAACTGTGACAAATTTTGCCACAGAATTGGCATACCCGATCAGTTTTGTTTACAGTGACATTATTCGGGTGCACACAAGGTTTTGCACATTTACGCAAATGGCTTTTGAAGCCAGCAAAAGATAGGCACAATTTTCGGCATATGTCACAATTAACGTGGTGAATTTGTGGACCAGGTGCCGGACCCTGTTCGCCTTTACGAATCAGACGTTTTTAGGCACTGTGCTGCATACGGCTATTCTCAAAGGACTCAATGCTTTCGTGAATTAGTTTCCGCAACTTATTTCTATCCAAAGCCATTTTTCCCATTGATCTACAGATACTCCAGATTGTTTCAGATAAGATTTTATTATGTCCTTAAATCTCTTCTTCGACTTTGATGCATTTCTCTTTCCTTCCCACATTTCACCATAGAACAGCCGTTTTGGTAGACGACTGTCATCCATACGCGCAATGTGACCGACCCATCGGAGACAATTTTTCATTACCATCGACTGAATGCTTGGTAGCCCTGCTTTCTCTAATACTTCTGTATCTGAGACATGGGACTGCCATGTGATATGAAGTATCTGTCTCAGACACCGTTGATGGAAGCCCTCAAGAAGTTTTAGTTGAAGTTTATAGAGTGTCCATGTTTCGCTTGCATACAGGGGGGCCGTCAAAACACATACTTTGTACACAATGATTTTCGTATGTAACTTGATACCATGCTGGGACCACACACGTTTTTTAAGTGCTGAAAATGACCAAGAAGCCCTTTCAATGCGGAAAGAGATTTCTCTGTTGAGGCTGCATCCTTCAGAGAGGGTACTGCCAAGATATACAAAAGAATGTACTGCGTCTAATTTATTTCCTTCAACGAAGATAGTTGGTTCCATATAGGGTGATCCGGGTGCTGGATCATACATGACGACTGTCTTTTTTTGGTTGATCCTTAAACCGAATGAGTTACATGCAGATACAAAATGGTTCATAAAGCATTGTAGCTCATCTTCAGAATGTGCAACGATGTCACAGTCATCCGCGTAGAGCAGCTCCCTCACCAATGAGGAAGAGACTTTTGTTTGAGAAAGCAGTCTACGGACGTTATATACACTGCCAGATGTCCGATAGCTGATGTAAATACCGTTTGGGTTTTCATAGAAGGCCACAAGAAAGACTATGGCGAAGTAGATATTGAATAACATGGGTGAAGAAATGTCACCCCCATTGTTTATAGGTATTTCTTCAGATAGAGTGCCGTTAAAGCTAACTCTAGCCTTCATTCCGTCATGAAGAGAACGAATCAGACCCACAAATTTCTCAGGGCATCCCAGCTTTGATAAGATCTTCCAAAGAGTTGATCTGTTTACGGTGTCAAATGCTTTTGATGAGTCAATGAAACACTGGTAAAACGGAAGATTTTGTTCTTTGCACTTCTCTTGCAATTGCCGAGCACTGAAAATCATACCCACAGTGCCGCGGCTTGCACGGAAACCACACTGTGATTCTGGTAGTATTCCATTGACAATTGTGTGGACTAATCTATTTAAAATAATACTTGAAAAAAAAACCTTTCCCACAGTAGACAGCAAAGATATACCCCTAAAATTGCCGCAGTCCGACCTGGAACCCTTCTTATACAAAGACACATGTATTGCATCTCTCCAGTCCTGAGCTACTTCACTTCCCCATGCATTTTGGATGTCTTGCTCCAGGAGATCGATCATTCTCTCACCGCCATTCTTTAGAATCTCTACTGTTATACCATCCATTTCTGGCGCTTTGTTGTTTTTCATTTGACTCACAGAAACTTCTATCTCACCTCTGGAAGGTACTTCATCAAGAGCCATAATTGGCTCCTGTTGCTTAATGAGATCTAGTACAGATTCATCAACGACTGGGTGGCGATTAAGGAGTTCGCTATAATGTTCACACCATCGTTTCTTGATATCCTCTCAATATGGTACCGTCTTTTGATTTGAGAGGAGCAAATGTTGATTGCTGCGGACTATAGAGCTCTTTGATTATTTGGTAAAGTAATCTCGAGTTTTTACTGTTTGCTGCAAGTTGTGCCTCTTCTGCTTTCTTGAGCCACCACTGGTTTTGGATTTCGCGCATACGTGTTTGTGCCACTTTTTGGAAATCCTTGTATGTTTTTGTAGCTTCCATTTTTGCTTGGTTAGATAGACTTGATGGCAAGGTTTTCTGGAAAAGATTGCGTTTTGTTTCAAGAAGTGCATCTATTTCCTGATAATTTTCAGCAAACCAGTCTTGGCACTTCTTTATCCGAATTCCTAAAATGTCATGAGCGGCTGAAAGCACTTTCACTTTGAAATCCTCCCATAAATTTATTTCATCTAGTTCGATAGAGGTAAGTGCATTCTGGAAGATGATCTTTGTTTCAGGGAGATGAAAAAATTTTGAGACCTGAAGCTTTTTTGCTTTTTTTGTGCATGATGCGGTGCTATGTCATGCTTTGGGGCGGATTCTAAGTTTCATTTTGGCTCTTACCAGGCGATGATCCGTCCAACATTCAGCGCCTCTCATAACTCGGACATGGTGAAGATCCTGAAGATCACGCCGACGAACAATAACATAATCAATCATGTGCCAATGTTTAAAACGTGGATGTTGCCATGTGCCTTTGTATTTGTTTTTCTGACGAAACCACGTGTTTCCAATCACAAGATCGTGCTCGTTGCAAAACTGCAAGAGCTGAAGTCCATTGCTGTTTGCATTTCCCACTCCATGTGAACCTAAACACTTCCAAGTTTGAGAATCCCTCCCCACTCTCGCATTGAAATCGCCAAGTAGAATGATCTTATCATCCTCAGGGATATTGAAAAAGAGTTGCCTTAGCTCATCATAAAAAGAGAGAATGTTTGTTTCTTGGGAGTCCATGGTTGGGGCATAAACCGGCACGATTGTGACAAAACGTTTTTGTCGCAGAGGAAGACGTACAGAAATAATGCGTTCTGATTTACCAAAAGGAAGTTCCTGCAAGTTTTTTAATAGGGAGGATTTGATGGCAAAACCTACACCATGTTTTCTCGCTTCATCAGCAGGTTTCCCCTTCTAAAAGAAAGTATAACCAGCGCTTGTCTCTGTGAGCTGACCATCATCAACAAGAGGTGTCTCAGAGAGACCAACAGTGTCTATGTCATAAAGAAAAAAGCTCCCTGGCCAACAGAGCAGACAGCTCATTGTCAAGTAATGTTCGTACATTCCAGAATGCAACTTTCATGCCAATGGAGGTGGAAAACCGATTTGTATGTTTGTGATTTTTTGATAATGCCGAGTTTTTGTCTTTAATTTTGTTACCACTAAATGAACAATCCGCCAGCCGTGGCTGCTGGCCAGATTATGAGGCAAAGCATTTGTTTGGGATACTTTTTCTAATCCCTGCACGACGCAAGTAGTGCTCTCCTAGAAAGGCTGCTTTGACACCCTTAATTCCACCGAATCATGCCTTTTGCCTCTATTAGACAATTGAAGCGATGGTAAGATAAGTTAAGAGTCGCCACTGTGCACCGTTCGAGCTACATACTCCCAGTTTGTTAAACCTGTATGCGTCGCCAAAAACGTATATCGCCAGTGGACTTGGGACATAGGTTAGGTTAAGTGATGCTTCGTAAGAAAGCATCACAAAAAAAAAAAAAAAAAAAAACGCGGAAAAACACGAAAAAAAGGTCAAAGGAGGTACCTGTGCATGAGTTTATTTATAATGAATACAGCTTGCACTGCACTCAGTCCACTTTTCGCGTGTGGTATAGTTTTCCAATGGCACATAAAATGAGACGATTGGTACATACTAAACACTCAGGTTTGATATTTGGAGTTTTCCTTCTCCGAGATGGATTACCACAACAGTGGCTAAGGAGTCCCCATCTACCCCGGTGAGTTCACTATTTGCCCATAGCTGGGACCCTAACAGGTACTACCACCCCGGGTCAGGGTGGACCTGGGAACACCAGCAATTAAGAGGTGGTTCCATGCTTCCCCAAAACCTCTTGATCAGAGGCCTTGCTGTTGGATGTAGTTTATCGTCTTACCCAGGGGATATATATATATATATATATATATATATATATATATATATATAAATGTGAAAAATTAACTATTTGTCAAAAACGGTTATATGATTAAAAAGGGCCCAATGCAAATTCAAATAACGAAAATAGAGAGCAATTTCAGACAAAATTTACAGTAACTCCAACGTTTTCCCTTACCACTACCTCTGATATTTTGAGACAATAAGTTAAAATGGCTGTCTCATCTCCATTCTAAAACATTCTCTTATATACACTTGCTGCTTGTAAGAGGAAGCTCTGAACGAGAGGAGGGGCATTCCTTTAAAGAGTAACTAGAACCTTACTGGGCTGTGTGATCAGCAGAAGGTGTATATGTGAGAGTTTTTACAATTGAGTTGAACGGATAGGCTAACTTACTGCCTCAAGATACCAGAGGTGCTGTAACCGCAATAATAGTATTTCTTTTAGGAAAGGTGAGATTGGAAAGAAACCATGGTGTAGATTTCTATTTTGATAAGATTCGATAGCGCCATTCCCGAGAATTTTCCTTCTTCGTAATTATTGCTAGTTCAAAATTTAGATCAAAATTGTGTGTGTCTAGTGCATTTGATAAGTTGTTATGTATAATGTCCCTTTTGTGTTCATAGGTAAGAATTTTTAAATTTTGCATGTATTGTGAGGAGCAGTTTCAGCAATTTATTTTATATAGGCCTGTTTCTGAATGATTAATAATTTCATTCTACGCGACATATAAAATTTTTTTTTCGAAAAGTCAATAATGTTGAAAACCAAGAGTTCAGATTCTCTGTAGTGTACCCAGATCGATATATGCTGGAGGGCATAATGACCGAAACGTTGTACTAACAGCAACAAAGATTAGGACAATAATCCGAATATGAATAGTGTAAATAATGATAACTTCTCATCACAGAAATTCAGAAACATATTAGATTCTTCTGAGTGCAAAAGAAAACAATTCATGAATATGAATATATTTTTGTGTGGTAAGCTATGCATATTCATTAAGTTGAGCTGACAGAATACATGTCTCGTACAGAGGAGAAAAGTGATTGACACTTGACTATGTGAATCATTGGGCTTGGGGTGTATGTGAATATATAAATAGATGGATTTATTCATGTATCAATGTAGATGTGTGAATACATACTTATCCAATCTTTTGTGTGGTATAATTCTTTCCATTTTAAAGAATGATCCATAATGCCCATAAAAAGACTAATTAACTCCAATCAACTGTTCCCCTCATTTAAGAATGCAACGTTCCCATCAAGATACACTCTGATATTAATTACAAGAAGCAAGCGACAAAGTATGATTAAAAAAGAAAATGAAAGCTTAATTTATTTTTTTATTCATAGAAGAAAAATAAGATTAAAAAATTAATCTTTCTTTAAAAAAAACGTCAAATGTTTTTCTCTCTATTTTTTAAGATAAAATAATTTTATAGCGTTTATTAGTGGATTTATAAAATAATTTTTTCCCTGACTTGTTATACATTTTTAATAAGACAAGAGAAGATGTGACATTAGCGATAAAAAGATTAACTATTTTGTTTTCTATTATAATTGTATACGAACGACAAAAGAAAATAAAGTGGAAGTGAGTAAATGAAAGCGTGACACAGAGTAAAATGGTATAAAGCGACAAGACAAATTGGACTTTATAAAAAAGATTTTACACAAATGCGCCAGATTTAAGCTAAAATTTCACTCATCACTCCGCAGTAATTTTAAAAAATCATTTCAAGGCGGTAATGCCACTAATACGCAGAGGATCTACAGGGAATGAAAGTGAAAGAGAAGACAGAGAATAGGGAGGATTGAGAAAAGGACAAAAGGTGAAAGGGTATGTCACTAATACGCTGGAGGTTACAGCGAAAGACAGAGAATAAGGAGAATTGAAGAAATGACAGAAAAAATGAACGGGAATGCCACTAGTACGCATGGGTTTACAGGGAATGAAAATGGAAGAGAAAACTGAGAATAAGGACGATTGAGGAAAGGACAAAAAGATGAACAGCGTTCAAGAAGATGGCGACTGGCATTACATTTGAATTTTTGAAGATTGAAGTTATCAGGGAAGCAAGGAAACGGAAGAGTTCCACAGGTGGGATGTGCAAGAAACTGTTGGAGTAGAAATTGTGGTTGAATTTAGTCTTTTTGGCAATCCAGTAGCATGCTTAAATTCATGTAGTCAGGGCACCAGGGGAAAACTCGTCAGAACAGCTGCTATGAAAATCTTTGTAGAAAAGTGTTGTGGTAGGATCCACCTAATTTGCATAGTGGAGTACCGACCATATAAATATGGTTGGTACCGGGAGAGAGGAAGGGAAGATTCAACCAGAGACTCTGCCCGACTGCGACTAAGTCAACACATTCTCCAGGAACGGTCTTACCAGGAATATACAAAAGACTATATGTAAATATTGTGTACATTTTCTTGTTTCAATACATTTTGTTCTAAGTACATTTTGTGTTGCATTATTATTCCATGCATTAGTCAAGTTTCAACAAAAAGACACAGGGAAGCTACGTCACGTCGATGAGAAAGTGACTGAAGTCGAGATGCCCGGTCAGAAAAATTATTTCTAATGCAAGTATCGAATATATAGTCAGTTTATAATGGAATGTATTTTAAAATTTGGATACTACTACTACTACTGCTGCACATGATCTAAATCGAATGTGTTAAACCGGTTCTCTATTTTGATGGTCAACTAACAAACAAACGAAATATTGTTTTTAAAAGAACGTGTGAAAATATTGGCAGAAGAATCTGACAATATTTTTTAAGTTCTTATAACACACAGTAAAGTATGACTGATTCGTTACACAAGTCAATATTTAGTATGCGATTCAAGGATGGAAATAAGAGAGATCCCAATTAAATTTAATGCTCACCAGGAACCTTCATCTTAAAAGAGTTGATCTGTGGTGATCAAATATGTACTGAGCTTACCTTAAAATATACCAAATTTAGTTTTGTACTTTGTGTCACTTCAGAATTCTATAAGAACTAAAAGCCTGGAGAATTGAGCTAGAAGGCATTCTCAAATCACCAAGTGCGGAGTCGGGTCACGAAGGATGTATGTGGGTCACCAACGTAAGCAAGGCAATGAACCCAGCTGAAATTAGGACAGGCACACACACACACAGGCAAACAATCGTATAACTATAAGATGAGGAGGAGAATCTATCACACCTTCGGAAGAAGAAGAAAAAAAACCCAAAAAAAAACGAGACTACAACCCTCGATTAGGCCGACATTAATTTGAGGGAGTTCAAAAGTGAATAACCAAATTTTTACGTATGAAGAATTTAATTTTTTCTTAGTATCCGAGGTTATTCGGATTTTGAAAATCAGAATGAGTCTTCTTCAGTATGGAAATATATTTTAGTTATCGGACGAGATACATTGATAGATATTTTATAAAAACTCAACTATCGCCATTCCAAATGTATTAAAGCACCTATACAAATAGTCCAAATTGATTTTCCAAATAAAATTATGTTAATAGTGTTGAGAAAGTCTCACTCTGATTTTCACTTTATGGTTTTAGAATCAATTTATATGTCCTTTTAACCATTCCTCTAAAAGCGAAGGAGTGGCTGTTAGGTTTCCTCTGATGTTTATATATTTATTATATGACATCCTGTTTCTGCTATGGTCGATTTTTAGTTAGTGTGTACGTTCCTCGTCCTTGGTTGAGCTGTGACGAGAGAGGAACCACAAACCATTTACACTGTTTTTGTTTTATTTATATAGATAATTAATTTAAAAATATTCCATACTAATAAATTACAAAAATTACATGAATGATGCCATCTTATAGAACTTTTGCCAAAATGTTGAACAGACCTTGATCACTGAATATAACAGGAAATAGAGTCTCCTGGATAGTCGACTATTCTAAATTAAAAGCATATCTCATCATGTCTAGCTCATAGATACCATTTGATTTATGAAGAAAGATGGGTTTCTACTTTTATTTCAGCTCCAAAAGATAAGGCTTTTGTTATCGTTTCCGTACAAGAAAGAAGATTTGTGATTTTATATTTTACATATTTGCCATTTCTTCTACTATTTGATTTGGTTACTTTGCTTGGTTTCGCATTGTCTTAACAAACAAGAAGAGAGACTATGAAAAAAGTTGCTTGCTGGTGTAAATATGTTTTTTAAAATCGTATTGCGAGATGTGCAGTTCTACAAAAAGTAAAGTATTGGGACGAAGAAACCGGAAGTGACACGCAAGTGATACCAAGCAAGAAAGCCTGAGATATAGAATTTAATGGAATGGGAAAAGAAGACTCGAAAACCAACACCAATTTCGGATTATAAAAGTATTTAAGTTATAAATGAGCGCTACATGCGTAAATTATCTATCTATCTATCTATCTATCTATCTATCTATCTATCTCTCTCTCTCTATATATATATATATATATATCTTAACAGGAAAATTGTCCAAATTAACAGCAAAAAAAGTTTGAATGAATCTTAGAAATGATTAAAGATATCTTACAAAAATCCTCCTGTCTTTATAACAGATTCTACTTTGAACAATAAAAATGTATTTAGCTCTAAGTTGAAATGATGATCTCTTTTCCTGTTGTGACCTACTGATCCAGTTTTCCTCTCTACTGCACTTTCTTTATTAAACTTACTCACAGTTCCCTTGATGGATCTTGAAGGGACTTTGAAGATGGAAGATGGAAATGTTCATATATAGTCTGAGGGCCTGAATAATCATTTTCCTCTAACCATTGCTCAGTTCGGAAGATATAGTGGGGCTGACACAAAACGATTTTAACCTGTTTTCTTTCAATGATTCTTACAACAAATGGCGCCAAGATGGCCAAATGTCTTACTTGAAAACCTGGAAGAAAGAAACTCAGTTTAGTCGTTTTTTAGATATTAAACGTCTTGTAGGATGGAGAATTATCAACGCATGAAGATCCGACAACTTTATTCATTTTCTATGCTTGTGCATGAGTGGAACTGAGAACCCGAAGATTGTCAGAAAAGGAGGATTTGATTATAGTGGTGAAGGCGTGTGCAAGACCATCCACCCCCTTTTGGAACTACTGATAACATGGAATCGGTGCAAAATATTGCCACAGAAATGATGAACAAAAGACATCAGGTTTTATTAGTCTCGGGGTTGAACCTCTCCGGAACAAATCCTGACAACAGGAACAGGCAGCAAGGTTTTGATGCCGTGAATTTTCCTTCTCAATCACTGAGAGAAGGTGGCTGGATGGCATTCACGATTTTCTTGCTCAGGTCACTTGAGACCTCCACACCTATAATTATACCCATATATACACACACATATTACCCATATACAAATATAACGCACAAATACGCATATACGCATATACACATATACAAATATATTTACATGGATGTTTTACTATTGCCCCATACTTGGGGCCCTAACAGATGCTACCACTCCGGATCAGGATGGACCTGGTAACAACAGCAATCTGAAACAATGTTAGGAAAATTAATTAGAAAGTGGAAACATTTTTCTTGTGTGACGTGTTTTGTCATTTAGGACTTCGTTCAGATTCTTACATTTCAACTTTCTTAGCAGATTTTCTATTATCACAAATAACAAAAGTATTAAAAATATAAACAAAAAAAAGATACTTGGCTAAACTATATATCCAAACACATATTTAAAAAAACATTAAAATTTAAGATTTGTCTTAATTTCTGAGATGAGGATACACTACTTAAACGCGGACTATTGTCCTTGTCAGTGTTTTTTTTTTATCACACGTTATCAATAATGAAGATAAGACAATAATCCGCATGTAAATACTGTAAATTAAATTTAAATGTTAAAAATTTCAGCGTCACGTCTCCTTCGTTTTCCTATGTCGTTGTATCAATGTAAACATCATTTTAGTCAGATGAAGTCTTAAATGACGAAACACGTCAATTTTTTTTTTTTTACATTATTTTAATATATATATATATATATATATATATATATATATATATATATATATATATATATATATATATTACTGGATGCTCGTATCTGAGTAGACACTCCGTTTCTTTATTTTCGTCCACCGGCCTATTCGTGAAATATTATTAGAGACAATTACGTGCTCTGCGGTGGGATTCGAACCTGTGTTTCCCTGGAAAAACCGTCATTAGATCTGCGATCAAAGCATGTTAGATCTAATGACGAGGAATGCAGGTTTGAATGCTGCCGGAAAGCGCAACTCTTTTTAGCTCTACACATTTTATCATCTTATAATTTTGCAACGTTCTTTTCTGTGAATATTCTGAGGATTGACTGCTTTTCTTTTAAAAGTTGAACATTAACAACCTCTGTCCCGTAACACTTATTACATTTGCATCCAACTTTCATACACATTACATACTCTACATGCAACAATATTTATGGGGCAAATGTATTTTGAAAGTGCTTAATGTTTTCGTTATACACCTAACAGCTCGTAACAAAAGAACAGAAAAGTTTACTGGTCAATTTACTATTGTTTTGTATGTGTTCACATATTCATTCATGTACTAAAAGTACATGAATGAATATGTGAAAAGATATTGAATATATAAAAATTCTTTCTTTTATATCTGAATTTGAATCCGTGTAGCAGTGTTTTTCCAATGATATCTTCAGGGTATAATAAAAGACAAAATGCATAGATTAGGAGATATTTTGGTCACTGCTTTTGCCAAAAATGTAAAACAATGGCGGCTTCAGAGAAAATGATTTCAGTTGATCACTCGTTTGATCAAATTAACTTTTATCGTTTCGTCTTGTCATCTTTTTTAAAATCTCAATCGATATACATTCGTGAATCAGAAATTCCAAATTGTTGTTTCCAATCGTCATGCTTATTAATTTCTTTATGTTTTTCCCATCTAATTATTGCCACTTTTTTCGCAAATTTTAGATCATTACATTAAATATTACGAGAGTAAATAAGCAAGACAGCATGGCGGCATTGTCGTGATCAGAAAAGAATAAAATATTGCTAGATGGTCTAATTTCAATGACGTCTTTCATACCTTAATCAATATAGTAATGTCACAATATGCTTCAGTTCTTGTCATAAGCATATTTATTTTCGATCCCTGTAAAGTCTTAAAAAATAAAATGAATGAAAGATTAGTCAAAATGAATAATTAAATTAAATTTTCCTCTGACAAATAATCAAAATAACTGGTTTATTTCAAAGAGAAGGATCGGATTGAAATTGTATTACGTTACTGAGCGCAGTTTCAGTGAAAATAGAAAGACTACTGTATCAAGTGAGGAGAGTCTGTCTATCTGAATTTTCGATTGTATAATTCCTGCATATCGACCTCTGGTATACCAGACAGGATAGATTTAAAATGAAGTTTTATGTCAAAATAGTTTATGGATTGCATATAAACAATTTAATGTCTTATCAAGGACAACTCTAACAGGTATAAACCATCCGGGTCAGAGTGGCCCTAGGATTAATGACAACCAAATTGTGACTACATATTCCCCAAGTCCCGCAAGCAGGCCACCAGATTTAGTTTAAAATTTTAACCAGGACTTTTCGGATGAATTCCAGATAGAATCCTTAATTTATAGGTACTGATGAACAGAAGAATTGTCCGTTGCTGACAATGCCGGTTGAATTTTTCCAGTATGAACAGTAAATATTTGTATTATGTAAAAATGTAGTATTTTAAATTTAACCCTTTTTTTTTTTGTAGTAATCACTGATATCCTCATCTTCATCGAAGTATAATTCGCATGCATTCACAGCAAAAATTTTCTCTAAGTTCCGTTCGAAGTTAGATAATTCCAAGGAATGTTTTAAAGTAGATGGACTTTGGTTCCAATACAAAATTTGTTGTTCGGGAAACGATGAATTTTCAGGAATTGTAGTATGGTAGTAGTTTAGAACATTGAATGCCTAAGGTTCGCTGGGGTAACTTGATCTCTATATAGAAAACTTAGACTGTTCCCGAAAGGGCCAATTCCATTCGGCATTTTCCACGACAAGCCATTCATGCAGATATGGAAGATATCAACAATTGTGGTATCTTCCATATGTTGGAAAATGTCCATTCCCAGAATTCCTTGAATGTTTATTTGGGTACTATAGTTATTATAAAAAAAGGCTAAATTGTAATTTAATTGTCAAATTAGTTATCATTTGTCTGAAGTCATCGAACGAATTGAATATTAAATTTGTCGTCTAACAAAACGAGAAAAGATTTCCCTTTGCTCACATTTACTTCCAATATGACTTGATGTAATCTCTTATTGGTAATACGTAGATATGTTTTTACTTGCAAATCAACAGGATTCAGACTCCAGTCAGGACCTTTTAATCTCTTTAATATTCCTTTACAGAAATACGACCGCTGGCTATCTCTGTCCAATACGCAGTTTATAGAGACTTTCTTAGCGCCCCGAGGTAGCATTGTTTTTCCTCATTCGTATTAGCAACCGAATGAGTAAAAAGAGAGATCCCATTCTTACGATTATCGCACAGTGGCATTATATGTCCCTCAGAAGAACCATTGTTTACAGGAAAGGAATACTTTATTCTGAAGTCCAGAACAATCTGCAATTTTATGTCAGCCACTGGAGCTATAAGAAATTTAAGCTGCGTGAACATGTATCGTCTGCTTTTCTGAAAGAAAACAGACAATCCTTCCGATTTGTGGAAAAATAGCGGCGTGTGATTTTATTTCGACACCAATCAAAGGGCTTCCTTCCCAAATCTCGAGACACAATCTGGAGCCGATCTTGTATAAAATAAAAGAACTTAACTGAATCGAAAGAAAGGACAGGAGATGACATCATCAGCTGCAAAGAGAGGTTACGTCACTCCGGTCCAGAAGTCAACATAAGCTGCTGGCTAGATCCAGATTACTCCGGTCAAGTAACAACGATACAGAAGAAATTTGACACCCCCGGGCAAGAATTGAAAAGAAAATCAAGGTCGCTCCCACTTCTAAGAAAAATTCATCGACTGGTATGAAATCCATTTCTTCACTGTTACGGAGAAAGGTCGCTACGGACATTGTATCCGCTACTTGAAAAGCATTCAGCATATTACCTTTTCCTTTTCTATATTTTCTTTAATGTCGTTTGACTTTCTGTGGATTCATATTTTATATTCTTATTGTAAAAACATATTTTGTTTGTAGTACATCCTTTATTGTAAAAAAGCTATAATCTTATATCCTTTATTTGTACTATATATTTTTTATTTGTATATACAGGTTATTGGTCATTATTTGGCACACAAAGCACTTAATTTTCGAATTCCTTCTTTCATTTTGTGTGTCCAATAAATTTAACGTATTTCTCTTTTTTAAAAACCTGGTTCGTGTCTTCTGTCTTTGTCGTGTGCTTTTAGTCTTATACATTAACGTTACTACAAACATTTCGATACTTTTTCGTAGGGTTTTTACCTTATAAAAATCCTATAGTGCATCTAATGAATAATTTCAAATATCTGCATGTCACCGCTCTAATTTGATAGGTAGGATATTCCGTACACTTCCTCACGGGGTGACCACGTGATGCACAAAATTTACATTTGTGCCTTATTAGAGCTTATGGCGAAATCCTGCAACGTCACGTCATTATTTTTCCTTTTAATCGGATTTATCACTTTTAATATCTTTTTCATATACACGAAGGAGTTTACATGCTATGTCCATAGTATTCGCAGCATCCTTCTGTAGAACCACATTTATATTGCCTCTATTATTCTCTTCATCTGTGAAAAAATATTCGAGTATTCACCACCATGTAGGATAACTGATATATTATAGTAGTTAAATACTCTTTTTGTTTCTTACGAAATTTTCTTGTCTCTTAATACTTTTAGATTTTGGAAGGCATCTTTCGTTATTCCAATACACCTTCGAATTTCAGTGTCACATTTTCCATTGTGAGTTATCACATTTCCCAGATAGTCAAATTTCTGTACTTGCTTGAATTACTTGACTACGTTACTAGAACTTGCAACATCATTCTTATCCGACGAACAGTAAGCAGCATAGAATAGATTATTTTAAAGCGCTTCTCATGAGGAAAATTCGTGTCTCGGTGAAAGCTGTTTTTTTTAAATATTCAGATTAACTTAGATTGATGGGCTGAATAATTGCAATGAAAAGCAACTAAAGTTAAAATGTAAGAAATAGTGGCGAAAAGCACGTAATTTGCAATGTTGCATCTAATAAAATGTCAAGATACTATTACTTCCAATAGCTTAGAGTGGATTAATTTAATAAGAACCTAATCTGAAGTCCTCGTGATAATTCAGTCTGTTCATGCTTGAGTATATCAAATCTTTTTTCTCAGTCTGTTTTTGTCAATCACTTAAGCCTCTTTACAGCACAGATTTCTATTTTAAAAGATAATAGCCAGAAACACATATTGTATGCATTTATAGTCATGTGTATGCTATGAAGAAGAGCTAGAACGGGATCAGTAGGAAGAAGCTGTGTGAAAACATCGAAGCTTGCAACAAAGAAGGCGAGCGCAAATTTATGTTGACGGTTAATACTTCTGACAGAATAAAAAGATTAATCAAGAATAGATGACAAACACTGAATATTGTAAATGCCCAATCTTCACGTCTCAGACAGATGTGAGAATGAGATAGAGAGAAAATAGAAAGAGCGATTAATAAATTGAGAGCGAGGGAGAGAGAGGGGAGAGAAAAAAGGAGAGAGATAAAATGGCAGCACTTCTTAAACTTTTGAGATGCTCAGCATGGAATAATATGGCCATTATTCATTCTGCTTTTCTTCAGGCAATATTATTGAGAATGAATGATAGACATGAACATTTCAACGGTACAAAGAAACACTTCCACAAACAGAGCCACAATCTACATACATAATAAATAAACGTAAGCATAGAAAAGTAAATTTGCGGGAACGCACAGTTATATTCAAATTATGAATTTCAGTCTTTTTGCCTTACGACGTCGTACATTTGTATATAACGCGATTTCTCGTAATACGTGTAATACATGTGTATTTGTATTTATTTGAGGAAGTTAGATTTAGCAGACAACTGCATTCGCTTTAAACGGCTTGCGAGATCTAATATTCAATCATTATTCTACGATAGGGCATCATCATTGCCAGTCCCATGACTCGGTGTGTGATCGCTTGGCAGCTAATCACCTTACCAGTTTCCTGCTGAAAGCTGGATTGATTATTCATTCATGCATAGCGTGTATTGAGTTTGTAAACCTGGCAGAGCCCATCCCTCTCCAGGTGAAACCACTACCAATATCCTCCGCGTAGGTCACGGACACGTGACTGATGATTACATCAGGGAAACCTTTCATCTCTAACCGTTGACTTAAGTTTAGGAAGTCCTGCGCCCTGTGATGCCGTTTCACCACTGCGCCAGCTGCATACGTAGCCATAGAAACCCATTCTACCTCATTGTATTAGACGGCCGTTGACCCTACAGAAACGATTCAGCCGCAGTTTGACAGGTTTTGCCTTTAAAGCAACATCTTCACCAACAAATCTTAGTGTGTAAACTGGTTTAGTCACCGATGACCCGACCGTATGTGCTACCCACTAGCGCTGTTAAAGTGAACTGGCTTAAATAGGATAGGTATTACGCCAAATTCCGTGAATTTGAACAGTGCGTCCGAAACAAAGGCTTTTTGTCGCAACTTTTGTGAGCAGCAATCTAAATGTGATAGATAATGGTTGAAGTATAATACTACAAAAGAGAAGTTGGAAACTGGTTATTGGGTTAAGTAAATTTTGTTCTGATCACATTCATACACATACAGATACAAGGGATGCTCCGAAAGTAATGTCTCCTATTTATTTATTTTTGGATACTGCAACAAATACAAGGAACACAATAACATTATTTCCTACATAGTCACCACCAACAAGAGGGATTATGTGGCGGATGTAAAAATCTGAATCGGCCAAGACAGCACACTTTTTGACACACATCGCTATTGCCACTGATAAAAAATATTACCCATAGCCAAACTACGCTCAAAGCCATTGTTTGGTCTCCGTAAACGTACAGCAAACATCCATAAATATTAATGGATACAATATTTTTGAATGAAGTACACGCTGCTGCTTCGTACTCATTTTCATGTCAGATGTTATTTTATCAAACTGCTGCTGAACTGATAGAAGAAAAAAGTATAGGATATTAGTTGGAAGGTTCAACTTCAATTGTCGTTCCGACGATGTTCGCCACTGGAGACGTGGAATGGCATAACAAAATGTAAAATATTACTTACATAGTAATCTTCGAATATAAGAATATAGGAATAAATTCTGAACAAGAAAAAATTTCATAAAAATATCTGATATGCGTCATTTGGTCAGATTTTGAAAGGGAGCGAACTTTTCGGTAACCTGTCAAAAATTTCTAATAAGGACACACTTTCATTAGACTTTTGATTTTGGAACCTGGAATTTATCAAATTGAAAGTCCCATTAACCATTGATCTTTGTCTGCAAATCATTTTTTTCTTCTTTTATGCATTGTAATCATTCAGAATGTGGACAATTATGAATCGACGGCTTCATATTCTTATTTATAAGCGATATTTGTCTCCTTACTATCTCTTCGAGTCTCTGTTTGCCATTCCTTTATATGAACATGTAATGCAAGTTACTCGATGTTTCTCTTTACTCCTCTTGCCTTCAGTATGTCTTATGAGTGTCCAATTCCCTAAGCCTCTTTCCTCATCATGTATTCCATAAATTTCAACTGTCTCTTTCTGAGTACATGTGTCCCTTTTTATTTTTGAATATCCTTATAATTTTATCACGTGATTTGTCTATGACATTCTCAGCATTCTTCTTTAAAACCAAATATCTATGGTTTTAATTCTCTTCTTCATCTGTGAGTAAATTGTCAAGTTTTCACTGCCATATAAAATAATTGATATTACATCACTGAACTTGTTTATAATGAGGTTTTCCTATTTCTTAATACTTTTTCTATATATTATCTCGTAATAACATTTTAAGGGAGTAAAAGAGAATGATAAAGACATTAGAAAGAACCGGAAACCCAATGCTCAACAGGAAAGAAGGCATAAACCTCTATTCCTGTTTAAACGGTGTGGGAGGTGTGTGAACTGAACAATAGGTAAACTTGTTTACTCCCCTAATAAGGAAAAATAGTAAAGACAATGACAGAGTTTTGGCGGAGACGCTTTCTATAAGAAAATAGAGAAAAAGGGAAAATAAAATAAAATTAAGAATAATGATATGACAGTTCTGGGTTTAACTTATGTATTTTGACATAGAGCTTAGGAATCTTCATCTTATATTATTAACTATTAAGTTTTAACTTATTCATAATTTTTGTGATCATTCATTACAATTGATTTTAATCGATTTGATCAAAGGTCAGCTGTTATGTTAACCATAAGTGAAATATATTCCATTTGTTTTAGTTTCAAAACTAACAGGGTATTAGCTATTTGTTAGTAAGCAGGTAAAATACTGTTTGACTGAAGTCGACACGCATAGAACTTGTGGTGAAATATAACAGCCAAATGCAAAACGTGTGTGAAAGTAGAAACAGTGAAATATAAACATGCTAATATTTCGTTTAAAATAATTATTCAGTAAATAACAATTGATTCAAACAAATCTCTACGCGATTTTATTTATTAAATTCAAATATTTCATTATTTGGAATTTAATTAAATGTTTCGTAATTTGAATGCAACTGCGGTTGCCTTAGCGAAGCATTTCAAAGAGAAAAGTTATAAATCATTGAACAATACGATTTTTCACTGGTCATTATTTGCTTAACAATAGGGAATGAAGCGGCAAGTGAATCAATTCAATACCTTAAACACTAGATGTTTAATATTTACTTCAGTCAGTTATGTGCCATGCGTGATACACAACTTAGGCGATCATGTATCTTTCGATAAAAGACTGACGAGGCTATAGAACTTGGTCTGTCCTCCTATTTACCCATAGCTGGGGGGAAGAAGAGGATTCATACCTTTGCCAAGGGTATTAGTATGTAAGTGCATATAATGGATTCGACTGCCTATACTCCATCATACCTTTTATATATATATATATATATATATATATATATATATATATATATAAGGTACGGTGGGTAAGGGAGTAATGGATTGAGGAATAGGAAAGCCGAGTTCGAATTATAGACGAATCCTTGGAAAGGTATGAATCATCTTCTCACTCCAGCTATTGGTAAATAGCAGGACAGACTGAGTTCTATAGCCTTGGAGAAGGACAACTCTGAATTCAAAACATGCGGACGATCAGCCTTGTTGTTTAGGGTCCTAAATGACCATCCTTTGTTGGATTTTTCTGCACAGAACACGTACCATTATAATAAAAATCATATGTGCTGTTGTCTGGCTGTTGTCAGGAAAAGTCCTAAATACATACATCCTTCAAAAAGTCAACACTTAGTGGCGACAATCTTTTCATGCTAGAAACGTCACCACGATATATATATATATATATATATATATGTAAAAGTGTATATAAAATAAATAAATATATATGTATCCCAGGGCTCAATATCAGAGATAAAATCATATTTGGTTGATGCTGTTTGGCTGTTTGGTTCCAAACTGATTAATGTTTTAAAAATTTGGGTTTAGGAACTGAAGTGGTGGGGAAACGTTTTGTCATTGACATAACATACATACATACATATATAAATTTATATATAAAATATAAAAGTGAACATATAAGTCAACACTTGTATGTTGAAATGTTGAAATTTAAACATTGGAAGTGTGTGGACAATCTGTTTCGTGAATGCTAGATGAAAAAATTTCATCAGTATGTATATATATATATATATATATATATATATATATTTATTTATAAATTTGAAAAAATGGGGGTTGTATATAAATATAAATAAATATATATATTTATAATTATTTATATATTATATAGTAATGTTTCAAAGGATTGGAGACAATGCTATTTACTTAAATTGGAAGAAAGAAAGAAATGGCTGGGAGAATATCAGAGAATAAAAAGTCGTTGTTGGTGTTTTATTTTAATTTTGTTATATGTATTAATATTTGGATTGGATATGTAAAATTATGTGAAGATTGTTTAAAGCTGCCTGGTAATACCATGGTTACATATGGAAATTATATCTGATCATGTTGTTTTAAAGTATTAAATGTATTAATTTATTTTGGTATAAATCCTGATAATAGGTATTCTATGTAAAATTATGGAGTTGAAGATTGCTATAATTTTTAATTTTTTTAAAATTATTATTATTATCGTCTATGATTTTTTCTGGAAATTATATCTGAATATTGTTTTAAAAGTATTAAATATCTTTTGAATTTCTGAAGGTTCTAACTATGTTTTATTCAATTTGGTGGCTATATTTTTCTTCTTGGTTTATAATGTTTATTGTGTTCGTGTTTGTCTTTTTATAGTTGTGTAATTTTGTTGGTTAAGAGTTGATTGTAGGCTGTAGGTTCTATGGTATAAATATGTTTGTGGTTTTTAACAAAAAATACTTTGTTGGAGTTGATTATTTTTTCCTGTCGTCTATGTTAAATTGTCCAAGTGTCTTTTGAATTTCAAGGTTCTAACTATGTTTATCATGTCCTTCGAATTTTAAAATATTTAACAAAAATAACGTAAAGAAGTTAATCAAAAACATAACAGAAATAATCAAAAAACAACAAAAAATGACAACCTACAAAAATGTAACCAAGGATCCAATATGCAACTGCAGAAACAGAACAACATGTCCCTCCAGGAAATTGCCAAATTACGAACACAATATACAAGGTGAAGGTAAGTACAAACAACAACACTATGCACTACATCGGTGCCACCGAAGGTCCATTCAAGATGAGGAATAACAATCACAACCTTTCATTCAACAACAGGAAATATTCGAACAGCACAGCACTTTCTACATACATATGGCAGCAAAAAGACAAAAACATCACACCAACAATAAGTTGGGAAATATTGAAAAAAGCCCCTGCCTACAACAACATTACGAAAAAATGCCTACTTTGCCTACACGAAAAAGTAGCAATAATATCACACAAACTGCAAAAGAACTTGCTAAACAAAAAATCAGAGATAATCTCCAAATGTAGGCATGAGAACAAGTATCTATTATCTGAATTCATACCAAACAGATAAAACAGACAAACCACCAACAATCACAATTTAATTTCAAGATACCATCAAAATAATTGCACCTATAATTATTATAATTGCACCACCATTAGTAATCACTTTTACCATCTTACAATATCTATTAACTATCAATATTATCATTACCACCTACACACAGCACCATCACTTACACATGACACCCACTATTAACATATAATCCACTACAATCTTTATTACTCCCCCAGCATATTTAATACTTTAAAACAATATGATCAGATATAATTTCCATATGTAACCATGAGAATAAACACCTATTACCAGGCAGCTTTAATATAATAATAATAATTTTGTAATTAAAAATTAAAAATTATAGCAATCTTCAACTACCATAATTTTACATAGAATACCTATTATCAGGATTTATACCAAAATAAATTAATACATTTAATACTTTAAAACAATATGATCAGATATAATTTCCATATGTAACCATGAGAACAAACACCTATTACCAGGCAGCTTTAATATAATAATAATAATTTGTAATTAAAAATTATAGCAATCTTCAACTACCATAATTTTACATAGAATACCTATTATCAGGTTTTATACCAAAATAAATTAATACATATAACAAAATAAAACAAAAATAAAATAAAACACCAACAACGACTTTTTAGTTCAAGCTACCACCACTATAACTACATTCATGGTTTTATCATTCTCCCACCACCGTTACTAATCATTTCTACCAATTTGCAATTTCTTCCAATTTACAATAACTATTAGCATTGTCTCCAATCCCTTGAAACATTACTATCACATCATATCATATAAACCCGTTATTAAATTAAACATCACCATATAAATTAAACAATAAGGATTACAAATTTTTACCTGTTACATATACACAGTCACCAAAACAAACAAATAACCAGCTTTAAATATAACAAATAAACCCCCATTTTTTTCAAAAATTTTTTTCAAAAACAAATAACCAGCTTTAAATATAAAAAATAAACCCCCATTTTTTTCAAAAATTTAAAAATAAATATAAATAATTATAATAATAATTTTTACCTATCATAATTTTACACAAACCCCACCACACATATATACATACATGCGAGAAAATATTTTTCAACGGAAAAAAAAAAAAATTTCATAATATGACATGGATACATTCACGAGACATTAACGAGACATTTCCGCCACACTTCCAATGTTTAAATTTCAACATTTCAACATACAAATGCGTATATATAGACATAACACCACCCGTATACATATATGTGTCATAGCCGAAACTGTCTACATATGTTTATATATATGTATGAGTCCTGACGGACGACCAAGTATGTATATGTGTCTGCATACATCGATGTTTGCGTTAGTACGATGAATGACAAAACCCCAAATTTCCCCCACCACTTCCACAATAACACCAATACACGCAATCTACATAAACCCAAATTTTAAAAAAACATTAATCAGTTTGTCTGACGATCGCTAAAGCGTGAAACCCAGGGTCACAAACTCACATCTATCCAACCAAATATATATATATATATATATATATATATATATATATATATTATAAATTAATTGATTTAAAATATGTTTTTTTTCTACACAGTTCTAACCATGTTTCAAAAAATAAGAACACCGGATTATATATCTTACTGTTCTTTCTTATATATATATATATATATATATATATATATATATATATATATATATATACATTATTTTTTATTTTATAGATATAACTTTATTTAAGTAAATGTTCCTTTTTTTAATTAAACAGTCTCAATTGCATTTACTGGTCTGAATTTTCGAGAAATTTTGGAGAGAATATGGGCTCTCTAGCAGGAATTCGAGCCCTAATGGGAACCGTCATTTAATCGGACGTGCTATTAAGCATTCAAACAAAAAGAATCGACTGAATTACAGTTTATAAACACACCTTCGACAATTTTTCTCGATCGATCAATTCGGCTGACGAAACGTACCTTAACGTAAACAATGACAACGTTTTATGAAATGGATTAAGTCCGGGAATTATTTAATATTTTTTGTTTGTTATGAATAATCAAGTGTGGTCTCCCCTTGTATTGTTACTTCTCTCTTTGAGGAAGTTATTTCTGTTTACTGGGACTATAAAAGTACACTATACGCGAACCTTGTATTCTCAGTTGAATAAAAAAAAAATGGAACTGCGTAATTTTGTTATTACACTGTTTATACGTTATTCTTATAGATATGATCTATTTAAGAAAATGCACCGTATCATTTATGGATCTGAATGTACGAAAGTGTGAATTTATAAACAGTAATTTGGACTTTCGCCAACATTTCGGCAGGTAAATGTAATTAAAAACGTTTAATTAAAAGGGAGCATTTACTTAAATAAATTATATCTATAGGAATAACGTATAAATAGAAAATAGATTAAATAACTGTTGGACAATTCATTTCATAATACACACATATCTATCTATCTATCTATCTATCTATCTATCTATATATATATATATATATATATATATATATATATATATATATATAAATGAAATCTGTAGTAGTTGCTGACGCATTTCATCCAACGCGCCAGCAACTACTACTATATATATATATAAACACATGTGTGTACATATATAAATACGCATACTTTATCATATAAATGTTCAACCACAAACAATTATACACATACACAACTACATGCACAAAAGTGGGCATCAAGATAAAAAATTATACAGAAAATTATTTGGAAAATGTATATATACCAGCACATTACAATGACGATAACAAGTCCTGAAATTCAATAGAGTTGTTGGGGTACCATATATATTGTAGTAAGAGCAAAAGAGGGCTAGATAATTGGACGGGTACCTATTAAGACTAGTTTGAATTCAAAGTTGTCCATCGCCTAGACTGAAAGCCATATTAGGCAAGAGAGCCAAGTATGTCCTGTTATTTAACTCACAGCTGAAAGTAGATGGATTTATGCGTTTTCCAAAGCCATTATTACGAAGTGAACGAAACAGTATCCGCTTGGAATTTGAATATGGTTCGCTGATTCCACTTCTTGCCGCACATCATCGTATTTATGAGCATGTACGATACCGCAGATAAAAGCATACACATCTCGTCCACTGCGAGGAAAGTTGGCTCCCTGAGCCGCGCTAGGAAGTTTTTCTCCCCTGAGTCGATCCTCCAGATATACAAATCCACAATTCGCCCTTGCATGGAGTATTGCTGCCATATATGGTCTGGCGCCCCTTCTGTTTGCCTCGGGGTTCTTGATAGGCTCCAGAGGCGGATATGCAATATGGTTGGCCCTGCCCTGGCGTCTCGTCTACAGTCACTTTCTCACAGACGCGCCGTCGCCTCCCTCTGTCTGTTCTACAAATACTTTCATGGAAATTGCTCCGAGGAGCTTCATTCGCTGGTTCCCAGACGTCATGAGTTCAAGCGCCCTACGAGGCTGGCATCCCGCTCTCACCCCTTCACTGTCGAAACTCCTAAATGTAGCCGTCTCTTCTACTCTAATAGCTTCATGTCTCGCACCTCTCGCCTGTGGAACTCCCTTCCCCTCTCCTGTTTTCCCTGTGAGCTATAATCTCCAGCTATTCAAGTGTAATGTCAATCGACGTCTCCAGTTGCCTTGGTCTATCTACTACCCTCATCCTTTCTTCTATCACTCCTATCTGATCTTGCTATAAATTTTCTGTAACCCCTTGCGTCCTAGTGGCTTCCCGCCTTGCTTGGGGTGAAATGCTTAAAAAAAAAGAAAAACCTATTTTGAGTAGTGAATATTAATTACTGAACGGAATATTACAAACTGACTCCCAGATATAACATTGGCCTCTATGCTCACCAGATTTAAACCTTATTGAGCATGTTTGGGACATGTTTTATATTTCTCTAAATTCTAAAAGACGCTTCCAAAAAGCAAAACTTAAACGTCGATGACTAGATATGCTCACGCGATGAATTTAGTGTCATGCTGTAGCCTCCTTTAAACATTCAAGTAAAGTATTTGCACATTATTAGGTAGTTGTTATGGACATTTTGAAACTTCAGTTGCTATGTGTGTATAGATAAACATGTATATAATCATATAAATAAACGTTGGACGAACTTGACCGTTCTTACGGCGTCTGACCGCTTAAAATGTTTCTTACTCTTGGTCACGGATGACACGTTCCCAGAAACTTCTAACTCGTTCCTAACTTTGAACACGCAAGACATAGACAATTTCAAGAAGCTAATCATCTCTGAATTGTCTTAGTTGGTGGCTAATGTTAAGAGCACAGAGTGCCTTTTCATTTGCTGTGTCAAACCGGACAGTGACATGTTAATGTTCTCATTACATCTGAAAGAGAAAAGAGAATGGCACAATTGAATGGCATGAGAAAAGAGAATGCTACAAATGAATAGCACAAGAAAAAAGAATGATATATTTAAATGCTATAAGAAAAGAAGATGATGCAATTGAATGGCATTAGGAAACAGAATGGTACAAGTGTGAGAAAAGTATGAGAAAAGAGAATGGTACTATTGAATAGTTTGAGAAAAAGGAATTGTACAATTGAATGGTATGAGAAACTCCTTCCATGTTTATTGAACATGAGTAGGGGTTTACCCCTTGTTTCCTGTTTGGGATATGGTTTATTGGTTCTTCCTCCTATGGTCATAATGATTAACTGTCTTTTGGTGAACTGGCTGCGACCTTTCATTATGAGGTACGGGGTTGTCAGATTTCTGGTTGCTGCATCCGACGGGTAGTAGAAAGCTCGAATTCTTTGGTGGCGTTTAGAGAGGCTGCTCTTGTAAACAGTTGCATAATATCGGGGCATTTGAAATGGCACGTCGCCCATAGATAGGTACACCTGCATGTTTTTCCTGTGGGCAACCCTGGGGTTATATTATGCTTTAATCTTAGCCACCTTTTATCCAATTTGTATTGACGTAGACGATAGATAGTGATAATTTTGTTGTCATTTTTCCTCTTAAAACAAAATCTCTTTATGACAGATTCAATGAAAAGAAATACGATGAAATCAGTAAACAAAATATCCCCACCCCGACTCAAATTCGCTTTCTCTAAAAATTCGTGAAATACGCCCAAGTTTTGTAGTGTGGAATCTTTCCTCTTGAAACATTCCCCAGATATCTTCGAATTCTGCGAATTTAATTTAAATTCTTCTGTCGTTCCGAATGAATTTTCTGTTCCAGGCTACCTTCCTATTTGTTGAAAAGATTCTAGGGTAAATATGCGTGACCTTGGTGTTTCTATTCGGGAAAATATTCCATTTGCAAGAGAATCGCCTACAGATGATTCTTTTATGTGCGGTTGACTTTCGTTTACTATGTTAGTTTTTCTTTTTCCTTTATCCTTTTCTTTCTTCTCAGGACTGAAATATATTAGACATAATTTCTGACAATACAGAAATGGATATCTCTCTCTCTCTCTCTCTCTCTCTACATTCATCCAGCAAACATTTTTGCATTTGCTGATTTTAATGTTCATCACGTCAAGTAGCTTAGGTATCCTAATGTTATTGATGTTGCTGGTATTCAAACTTTCAGTTTTTTCGTTGCTTAGTCTTTTAGTCAAATAATGGATTTCACAATTTCTTTTCCTAATAAATCTGATCAATATTCTTCTTTATTTGATTTGCTCCTAACCTCCTCTTCTAGCTCTTGTCGAGCATCATAACTCTTGACAATTTGGATCATGCAGTAATATCTATTGATATTTCTTTTGAGTCATCTATTAGAAAGGAACCTCCTATTCATAAGACTTCTTTCTGCTACCAGCGTACCGATTAGGTTTCATTTCGTTAATTTCTTCAATATGTTCCTTGTATTGGGATTCTTAATCTTCCTATTGAGAATTGTGCTACAGAGTTTTTTTTACTTAGGTTAAAGACGGTATCAGTGCTTTCCAGTTGAAACGACAGTATTATCTTTGGCTTATAGCAGCTTGTTCATCCGCTATAGTTCAGAGGAATAACTTTTTCCTGCTTGTGTCTGCTCACAATTATTATAAACGTGTCTTCAAAGAGGGTAAGTCTCTGTTTGCTGATAGAATGACACACAGAACAAATGACAAATTTGGCACTCGTGACTACTGGCGACCCTATCAGTGTGTTAAATAAAAGTAAGTCTTCTATCCACATTTTCTTCACTCTAATTGAGGTGTTCAACTCCCTTTCGATTTCTTGCTTCCTCACATCCCAGAATCTTAAAAAATTAAATGCAATGTCAATCGCCATCTTCTGTCTTCATGAATTCTGTTCCTTTATTGTACCTTTCTTCAATTCTCCCTACTAAAGTCTTCTCATTCCCTTTCACTCCCAGACAACTCCTTACATCTTAGTGGCATTATCGCCATCTTCATTCTTATTGAATTCTGTTTCTTTATTGTAGTTTTCCTCACCTCTCCTCACTAAAGTCTTCCCATTCTCTTTCATTCTATGCGTCGTAGTGGCATTATCGTCTTGCTTGGAGTGAAATGAATAAAACATATCTGGAACTTGAATGCTAAGCTCCCCTAGCCACTTTTTAATTTCCCCCAATCACCACCCTGTTAGAACACGACTAACCACAGATTTTAAAGAATGGCTTCTTCCATGTTTAGCATGACTTTCGATGATAAGACTTATATTCTATTGGCATTAGGTATCCCCGTTATGTACAGCTCGAAAGCTTTTGTTGACACTGAATTTTGTATAAGAATAACAAAATATGACAAATGTTTTTAAGTGAAAATATGCCTTTTCTCCATTCTTTCAAAAATAACCACAGACATCTGGACATGTTTGCTTGTTTTTCAATCAACTCACGTGATTATAAGCGATCGAAAGAGGATATTTATCTCGTTTATTCAAAAGCAGCATACGTATTTAATATATGCGTGGGTGCCATGAACTTTCTTCGCATCTGCTTGATCCCAGAATGGAAGACATGATTAGATTTGGTGATTCCATATCCTTCGATGTAATAAACTTCCGAAAAGAGAGCCGAAGTTTAAGGAGCCAATTTACTTGATTGGGATGGGGTTTGGAATTGGAAAGCTTTATAAGGGCGGTTATCCAAGTAAAGGGCTGAGGAGATAAGGAGGCTAAGCTGAAAGCACCGTTGAAAAATCTTGGAGATTCCGAGAAAACGACTATTTCTTTTCAATCTGTTGTGGACTTAGAAAGAATCATCTTTTGGTGAAGAAGTTTGTATGCACCAGGAGTTTGTATAACCTTCACAATTAAAAAATGTC
The DNA here is from genome assembly GCA_903632075.3 of Acanthosepion pharaonis. Lineage (NCBI taxonomy): Eukaryota > Metazoa > Mollusca > Cephalopoda > Sepiida > Sepiidae > Acanthosepion > Acanthosepion pharaonis. The sequence goes on from CAHIKZ030001014.1 coordinate 626,902, forward strand.
AAAGGACATAGTGATCACAAAAGATTACTGGTTGATTTTTAAAGTGTTTTCACTCGGGCCGCTTGTCTAAGCTGGTCAGAGCTTGTCTAAACTAGTCGTAGCCACCGCTACGGAACAGATGTTACGCAACGGTGGGTGGGACGTAAGGGAGGAGAGAATGCCTCCGGCACGGTATAGGTACTACAACCGCATCTACTACGACGGGAAAAATATTTATTTAGAAATATAAATCCGGATTTAAAGTTTTTTATTTAAAGATATGAAAATAAGATTCTTTTACATCAGATATTCAGTTTTGTATTAATAAATATGAAAATAGCTCCTTTTCCGTCAGATTTTCATTTTTCTATTCAGGAATATGTAAATAAGCTTATTTTAGTTCAGATTTGAACTTTTATATACAAGTATGAATCTAGTGTTATTTTGCTTCAAATTTTGATTTTGTATTCAGAAATATGAAGATTATGTTCTTTCTTTTGCCATTTCTTATTTACAAATATGAAAATATGCTTTTACCTTCATATTTCTACTATTTTTATTTAAAAATATGACAATAAGCTTATTTTACTAGAGATTTTAACTTCTATTTAGATATATGAAAATTAGATTCTTTTACTTCATATTTTCACTTTTATCTAAAAAAATATGAAAATAGCTTTCTTTTTATTCAGATTTTCTCCTTTTTTATTTAGAAATATGAAAATATATATTTTTTCATTAGATTTTGAATCTTTTTTATTTAGAAATAAGAAAGAAACTCATACTTTAGATTGTCTTTTTTTTACATAGAAATATGAAAATAAGTTTATTTTTCTTCAATGTTTGTTTTTTATTTAGAAATATGGAAGTAAGCATTTTTCTTTCAGATTTTTTCAGGTTTTTTTTATTTAAAAATATGAAAATAAGCTACTTTTATGTGTGATTTTGTTCTTTTTTTTATTTAGAAATATGAGAATATGCTTTTTATTTCAGATTTTGACTTTTTATTTAAAAATATGAAAATAAAATTCTTTTACTTCAGATTTTTCAGTTTTGTAAAATACCCCTTTCTCCTCCTCTTCCAATCCTTCCAGAAGAATCCGGGGGAGAGCCCCTATCTCTTTAACTTCTCTTACCCTTTAAAATATTAAAATCTGAAGCAAAATAAACTTATTTACATCTTTATATACAAAAAGACAAAAATTAACTTAAATAATCTTATTTTTATGTTTCTAAAAATGTCTAAATGGGGAGTAAATGAAGCTTATTTTCATATTTCTAAATAAAATAAAATGACAACATCTGATGTTAAATATGCTAATTTTCATACTTTAAAAAAGCTTTTGAATGCATAACAAAAATATTTTCATATTTCTATATAATAAATGTCAAAAGCTGAAGTATAATAAGCTTATTTTCATCTTTCTAGGAGAAAATGAACTAAATCAATCTTGCTTTTATATTTCTAAATAAAGATTGGAAGCAAAATAAGCTTATTTTCCTCTTTGACAAAAATTAAGTCTAATAATCTTAATTTAACATTTCTAAATTAAATCACAAAAGCTAAAGTAAAAGAATCTTATTTTCATATTTCCAAATCTGATGTCAAAATCTGAAGTAAAATATGCTTATTTTCATATTTCTAAACAAAAAGTAATGAATCTACTAAAAATGTTTTTCCTATTTACAAATGAAAAAAAATAATCTGACGTCAATCTCCTAAACAAGAAACGAGAAAAATGAACGGAAATGGCCTTGTCTATATTTGTATGTAAATAAAAACATCAAAAACTGAAGTATAAAACTTTTTCATCTTTCTATGCAAAAATGACAAAAATGAACTAAAACTATCTCATTTTTCATTTTCTAAATAAAAAAAAATCAAAATTTGATGTAAAATAAGCTTATTTTCATATCTCTAAATAAAGTATCAAAATTTGAAGTTAAATAAGTTTAATTACATCTTTCTAATCACTGACATAAATGAACTGAAATATGCATATTTTCATATCTCTAAATAAAAAAGTCAAAATCTGACGTAAAAAAGCTTATTTTCTTATTTTAAATGAAAACGAAAAAATCTCAGTAAAATAAGCTGACTTTCATATTTCTAAATGATAAAGTCACAATTTGATATAAATTAATCTTATTTTCCTCTTTCTAAAATGAAAAGACCTAAATGAACTAAAATAATCTTATTTCTCTATTTATAAATAAAAAAGACAAAATCTGATGTAAAATAAGCTTATTTTCATCTTTCAAATCAAAAATAGATGAAAATGAACTAGAATAAACTTATTTTTATATTTCTAAATACAAATGTCAAAATCTGAATAAATTAAACTTATTTTCACCTTTCTAAACAAATAGATAAATTTAAATCTAATAACCTTATTTTTATATTTCTAGATACAATGTCAAAATCTGAAGAAAAATATGCTTAGTTTCATATTTCTAAACAAAAAAAAAACTGGATGTAAAAAAATTATTTTCATATTTTTAAATGGGAAAAAACAAAATTTGATGTCAATGTTATTTTATATTTCTAATTAAAAAACATCAAAATCTGAAGTAAAATAAGATTATTTTTGTCTTTTAAGATGAACTAGAATAATCTTATTTATATATTTCTAAATAAAAATTCAAAATCTAAAGTAAAATAAGCTTATTAACATCTTTCTAAAGACATAAATGAACTTCAATAATCTTGTTTTTATATTTCTAAATAAAATGTCAAAATCTAAAGTAAAAGAAGCTTATTTTCAAAAAATGGAATAAGATTAAATGAACTAAAATAAGCTTATTTTCATATTTCTAAAAGAAAAAGAACAAAATCTGATGTCAATTAATGTTATTTTCATCTTTCTAAACAAAAATGAATTAAAATAATTTTATTACTTGGTATTAACCCATGCCTCAATACTGAGACCCGATGTGACATAAGATCAAGCTTATTTTTTTTAGCTGTTCTTCTGTCTTTAGACAGAGGCCAGAACTGAATCGCACTTTGCCCGATGACAGAGACGCAACTAAGAGATGATACGCATCCCCCGACATTTATTTACTGATGCCTCCCCCGTGAGAGAGGATGCGACACAAGGTCAGGCTTAACGTGGGGACCCCGAGCGCATACACTTAGGCCAAGTACAAAAATTGCCCAAACACCGATTTCCCCTCTCTAGTGAAAAGAGAGTGTGCAGCCTTTGGCAGCAGTTCATCAGGACTGGGCACCTCATAGTATTATTTTCTTCAGTTGCAACACTGTCCGCAGACAGAAGCTACAGCTTAGTCGAACCCTGCCTGAAGACGCATTCCCACGGCAGATTCATGGAACGCTTGGATATTTACCCATAGTACCTCCCCACCGCTAGAACAGGATGCGACACAAGCGCGTACATTCGGGTCATTGGTCAAAATATTTGTTAATTTTTACCCAACCCCAGCTTGTGGCGGATCGGTCACAAAGCTAGTCAGACTAAAATTTGAACATTAGTCTCTGGATGCGGATCGCTGTGGTATGTAGGGGTGGGATCAATTATGGGCATTGTCTCTGGGCGGGGGAACGCTTGTTTCTTTTTTGAGGCCTCTTTATATACTGAACCAGTCTTACAATCATGCTTGTTAAGCTTTTTCTTCAAGTTGTTTTTAAAATATATGGGAGTGCCGATATGATACAACATCTTGTTTTCCTCTGTTCCTCTTGCCCTCTACATAAGTATAAGGTTTTCCAAGCCCTTCTTCCTCATTATGTGCCCCAGAAACCTCAACTGTCTCTTTCTAATGTTAAGTATTAGTATCTTTTTGGTTTCCATTTTCTCCAAAACTTCGTCGTTACTCACATGTTCGGTCTACGGTATCCTCAGCATCCGTCGGTAGAACCATATCTCTGTTGCTTCAAGTTTCCTCTTCATCTTTGAGGAGATCGTCCAGCACCCACTGTCATACACAAGGATATATATCACATAGCAGTTTAGTCTCTCTTTTTCTTGTTTTTAGCGGTTTTTTTTCTATTTCTTTCTACTCTGCTAAGCTTTTGTAATGCTTCCTTGGTTATCTGAAAACCTCTTTGGATTTCAGTTTCGCACTTTCCACCATCTGTTAAAACACCACCCAGATATTTTAATTTCCACATCTGTCTCATCCTTTTGCTAACAACGATGCATTATGTCTTCTTGCAGTCGATGTTTAATCATTTATGGAAGAAAAAATGTATCAAAAGCGCTTTTATGATTTTAAGGAAATAATATATGAATGGAAGAAATAAAGAAGGAATGAATGAAAGAAGGAATGGATAAATGAAGGAAAGAATGAATAAATGAATGAAGGAAGGAAGGAAGGAAGGAAAGAAAGAAAGAAAGAAAGAAAGAAAGAGAGAGGAGGAGATCACACTCATATGTTTAACGTCTGCTTCAGTGAAATGGAAAAATATAATCTTGTCGATTTCAAATCTTTTACCTTTTACTTTTTTAAATAATGACCTACATACGTATTTATGTTTGGAGTAATGGATAGCGGATTGGATTGAGGAATCGGAGAGTGGAGTTCGAATTCCAGTCGAATCAATTACATTCACTTACGTGCTAATAACCTAGGGGAAGGTATGGGTCCTCTTCTTCTCCCCTTAGCTATGGCTAAATAGCAGTTCTGTAGCCTTGGATGGCAACTGGTCTACCGCAGAAAGAAATGGCAACCTATTGCGGGAAAGATAATCTGTCTCGTCAATCATGTATCGAAAAGATATATGATCGCCGAAGAGTGTATCAAGCATAACTAACTGACTGATTATTCCAATATTTTTTTTTAAGATCAAATATTTAACGTGGCAGAAGTTCTAGCAGTATCTTATAGTCGTGGAACTGACAAGGAGCTTATTCAATCAGTAACTTAAGAATTAGTATTAAGTATTAATAGGTATTAAGATCAGATAATTAAAATTGAAAACTGTAAATTCATTTTTATTATTGCTAATAATAATAATAATAATAATAATAATAATAATAAACAAATAAAAAACATGGCATCGCAAACTGAGGCCTGAAGTTGCGATACTTCAAAAGGTCGCAGGAAAAATAAAAAAAAAGATCTAAGCAAAAAATAGCTTACACTGTTTTTTTTAACCAAACCCGCTCACACACACAGACACATATATATATATATATATATATATATATATATATATATATATATATATATATATATATATATCAACATGTTCTCGTATGTGAACAAGTGTATGCTTCTCTTCATCCCATTTGCCTTTTTGCCTTGACTCTTTACTGACATTTACAAATTGATGACAGTTCATCTTGACTTTCTTTGCTATTATTCGTCACTCCATTTCTTTCTGTTGACATCGGCACTGTATTCTTGCTTTTAAGTTCTAACGAATTTTCTTCTCTTTGACCTTATATATTTCAACGTTCGGTACACCTTTGTATATGTCTTCATTGTCGAGGCGGTGTCAAATTTTAAGCAACCTATTTGTCCCTTGCTCTTTGCGCCGAAGCCAGTGACGAAGCCGGTAGCGTTTTCTGTTGCCGAATGGAATGATAAGAATTTTATCTCTTTCCTTTATCTTTTTGTTATTCGCTTGACTCTTTGAACTTGTTAATGTTGATTCTAATGAATTATGAAATGCTGATGTACTCTTGATGGCTTGCCTTTTCAAGACACCCTTACATTTCACTTGCTTTTTTTTTTTGGCTTCATCTCTTTATGAATAGATATCTTTCTCAGCATATGCCGATGCAGATGTGTGCCTTCTTTTTATAAATGCCACGTCAGTCTATTCAGATTTCTATACCTCATCACATTTTTCTCTCTCTCCCACTCTCTCTTTTCACATACAAACATGCGCACACAAATACGCGCATGCACACACACACAAACGTACACAACCACACATCAACACACATTTATTTTGGAAAATAAAACATTCCTATAACTCTAGACACATACATAAGAACCTATGCATTCAGTTAAAAAAAAAAAAATAAAACAGCCGTTGGTAATGGCGAAAAGAATAGCCAAAAGCGCTCGAATATGCAGAACATTTTTACACACTTTATGTCCAGAAAAGCTAACGCTTATAGGAGTGCAAAAAATGAAATAAAACGCTTAATCGCATTACCTTGTCATGGTCCCTCACCAGTAGCACAACTCTGAGTTGTATGCACAACGCAGTCTTCAGGTGCTGAGTGTAGACTGACAGTTACGTAATTTAAATTTTAATAAACATATCTGGTTAACATAATGTGGCGCAGTCCATATAGTATACGGAGATTGCAGCTTTTTATTTTAGCAGTATATGTTGCATGTAAGATAGACAGGATTTTATATATATATATATATATATATATATATATATATATATATATATATATAAACTATTAATTTTATTTAAAGTTGTATATTATTTGACCGTATCATATACAAAACTTGGTATAAATTATGATATTAGCACACTCACAGGATGTTCATTTAAGTTTTTTTTTATTTGTTTAGCAGTAAATAGATTAATAAAACGTGCAAAACATTTTGTTTACAAAAAAGAACATTCTGGCTTCACCTTAAACACACTAGATTAAATTATTTAAAATAATGGTAAAAGATTTTCCAAACCTTGAGAAATATATGGAATAATCCAATATTGAGAAAAAATATAGAAATTATCGACAAAGAATTAGAATTAATGCTTAGTTGCCTTCTTTAAGCTTTTATGACAGCCTTAATTTTTTCAGGCATCGATTTAAATAATGCAATATTCTTTATCAAATTGGTTCCAGTTTTCTTGAATGTTCTTAACAGATCTTTCGACAATTGAGACTTCTCCTGGACTATTTTTAAAAAAATTTCAACCATAATTTTCTATTGAATTTCGATCCAGATTATTCGATAGCCAGGTCATTGTCTTTTTTTATTTAACTTTTTAGGAACAAAGATTTAATCCGTTTGGCTATGTGAGAAGATGTGAAAATAACTTAATCGTCACCAAATCAATTTTCTGTTGATGGAATGAGAAAATAATGCATGATTTCAGTGTACACATGCGCATTGATGTCTAAGATAATGATTGCAATTTTCTCTGTTCTATAAGATGACATGCAAACCCATATCAGGAATGTCTTGGAAAATTTACTTGTATTCTATAGGCAGCCATCTTTGTTTCATTTGAAAAGTCACTAAAAGGAATTCCAGCATCATCTACTTGGCTAATATAGATTCTTGATTCCTCACTGAATATCATTTTTATCCAATCGGCCACACATTATAATTGTTCCTCTTTATCTTACTTTAGCCTCATTCTCTTCTGTTTGTGCCTTAATGTTGTTTTCGTTTGGCGTTTCTGCGTGTAGATCGTACTTCAAGCAGTCGATTTCTTAGGGTTTTGTCCCAAGAAGTGACTCTGCGCCACTGTCTCAACCTATTTGTTTTGGGCTACATTATTTTATGTTCAAGGCACATTGCTTTGGGTTGATGTATTTTGTAGTCTACGACTATATCTTTCTTTTTAAACATCCCATCTTTTTTTAATATTTACACCAAATTTTAGATACATCTGACAAGTAAAAGCCAACATTTTTCACCACATTGGGTGAGTTTTTCATTATTTATTTTTTTACTATCCACCCAATAGATGGAGCAAGAGTCATTAACGGTAGAGTGTTATTGAATAAGGTAAGGGCGGAGGAGGAAGAAGAATGGGAAAGAGGTTATGAGGGTATATATTACCTGACCCTAAACTTGAATAGATTATGATTGTAGTGGCCGGGAAGAATTTTGAAGAAGAAGCTGTCTGAGTGGAACTTATTCCTTACCAATGGAACAAAAAGAGAGTGAGAATGATTTTCCAACGTACACATGGCATGACGTGCCCTAGATGTGAAGGTCTGAACTAGTGGAACTAATTAATTCAACTGGTTTGAATATCCACCATAATAATAGAGATCGTGTAGTAAGAGGCTACAACCTTTCGTCTGTAGAATAAAGGTTACTCTGATATAAGGGGTACTCTGATATGAAGGGTACTCTGATATAAGGGGTACTCTGATATGAAGGGTACTCTGATATAAGGGGTACTCTGATATAAGGGATACTCTGATAGAAACAAAAATAAAAATATTAACCAGATCAACCCTAATTATAAACAAGACAAAAAAGTCATTAAAAAATATGATTCGCCAGTACATATCACTTAACGACCCCAACAAACACCAGAGATTTATTATTTCCGATAAAAAGTTCAAAACTTTGAGCATAATTATGAACAATAACACATCATCTGAAAAATCCCCTCTGCGCAAAAATAATGTTTATGAATTCTCATACCGTTGGGGAGATTGCATCTTCAATATCAACAATCAAAGAATAACATTAAATTCTTATATTGACCACATATGCAGCACTCTTTCTCGCAGGCTGACTTGTCACCAAACGAAATTAATTAGTGCGTATATCGATCATTACCTCACAAAACTCCAAATGCAATTATCAATATAAGACAAATATTAGTGGATAATACCAAAATACTTTATACTACCAAAGGCAAATTAAGACTCAAAATCCTAGAAACTACTATTATACAAAATAATAAAAAAAACATATTAAATAAAATGTCTTTCAGCACACGAGACGGCAATGAAAACGAAAGCGCTCACATTTAGCCACGATAGAGCAACTTCCCTGTCCGCCATCAGCATCGATGATGCTCGACTCTTCACACTGCGCCTTCCTAAACTCACGTTTTCAAATGACTTGATGTGGAAAAACTATTTTGAATCAATAGCTGCGTTTACTGCAAGTAAAGTTGGTTCATTGTGTCGTGCCAGACAAATCTACCATACAGTCGTGCATTGAATACTATTTCCATATATGGTATGGTGCCCCTGCGATTCATCTCGAGTTTCTTGATAAAATTCAAAGAAATATCTACAAAGTAAATAATCCTGAGTTGGTATCTTGACTTCTTTATTTTTCACAAACAGGATGTGTCTTCCATCTAACTTTTCTACAAATATTTTCATGGCAACTGCTCTGACAAGCTTTTTTTCCCTGGTACGCCTACTACATGAATTTAAGCTTTCTACAGGATTGGCATTTAGGTTCTATTGGTTTGTTGTTTAAATAGTTAAATGTAACTTCTACTCCAACATTTTCTGTTTTCGCATTTCACAACAGTGGAACTCCCTTCCATTTACTCGCTTCTTCTAATACTACAATCTTCAAAAATTTAAATGCAACATCAAACGCCATCTTTTGAACACCGTTCATCTTTTATCCTTTCCCCAATTCCCTTCTATACCCGATCTTTTCGCTTACTTTCACTCTCAGTAACCGCTTGCGTACTAGTGACATTCTGTCTTGCTTGGGGTGAAATGATATATATATATATATATATATATATATATATATATATATATATATATATATATATATACGTGGGGGTATTCTTATGAATTTTCACGTTTGTTTTAAATCTTGATTTGAAATTTTCTCTGTATATTTGTCAAGCTAGGAAGACTCATTGGATGAAAATGACATCTGCAAAGAAAATTATAATGAAAAATAAATATTTCTAGTGTAACATAAAAAAAAAAAGTGTTTCTTTCAACATTGGACAATGGACTTCTTGAAGACAGACCTAATATTATTTGCCTTAATTCATTGTTCATTAGCAATTTTGAATTTGAGTGAAATAATTCCGTATAAGGAATTTTTTTTCATTTTAATATATAAGGGGACATATTTTTTATTATTTTATATATAAATTTTATGATTTTTATATATATAAGGGGACATAATTTTTCGATTTTCTTTCAACAGTAAACAACCGATATTAAATCTTTTCAATTATTTTTCATTAGCAGAGGCAACAAACTAGCATAAAACTAGCAATAGTTTTAAAAATAATTATTACATTTTATATAAAAAAATGAATTGTGCAATAAGTAAAAATAAAAGCAATTATGAATATAACTTTTGTAATTTCTTCATTTTTATGCAGTGTTTAAAGAATGAACTACAAAACGTGATTGGAAAACCGATGAAGACTAAATTAAAATATTTAAACATTCTTTAGAACAAAATTTTCGGTGAAACCTAGGCTCCATTTTTTGAGTTGTCAGTGTTGTGTGTACTCTATTCCTTGCAGTTGTGGCAAAGAATATAAAGGCGGAACTAGTAGTCCCGTAAAAGTAAGGATGGAGGAACATCAACACGCTGTAATTACGGGTGAGACAATTAAATCGTGAATGGCTGATCATGTATGGAGGGTGAAGGATAATAATCAACACCAGTGGAATGAAGTAAAAATACTGAACAGAGAGGGACACTGGAGAGTCAAATGTCTCAGATAATCATGGTATATAAGGACCCACTTAATAAGCCTTGTATAGAAATAAATACGGTATGGATGCCATTAATAGATAAAAAGAACAATGACATCAATGTGTCAACAGCAGTAGCAACAAAATGTAAAGCCTCAATGAGTTCGATAAAGCATCAGCAGGTAGGTTAGGTTTAAGACCCAAGGTTTCTACTTAGAATTATCTCACGGGAGAATAAATAGCTTAGTGGATTAAGCTTTGGAGGTTGAATTTGCCGGACAAAGTGTACTTGGATTAAGTGGAAACGGCGCGAGCAATAATCGAACAATAGCTAAATATAAACTGAGCGAAATTCCCTGAAGTTTAGCCAGATCAACAGTCACCCGATGAAGGCTAGAGCGAAAAAGGGCCGAAACGTTGTGATAACAACAACAATGATGGAGCCCATAGTCAGCGTGTAAACAAAATAAATAATGATATATGCTCATAATTCACTAAAAGGAATATATATCATTTACATATATTTCTAATGACTTTTATATGATCAGATTTCGTTTTTGTCATCAGATAAGTAAAAGGTCGTCTACTAATATTATACTAGGGAATTAGTAATCATTTATATTTTAACTGGGAGAAGAGCAAGAGACATTGACAATGAATAACATACGTGTTATCATTTGGTAAAATGAATTCAGCCAAATAGAAACCGACAATAAATCCTGACACTTTTTGATTTGGACACTGAAACAATAAATCGACTGGATGTTTCATACAGCGATGCGCTATTGAAAATAGCAGGGGGATCTATGTGACACCAACCCTGATGAAGCTCAGGGTGACCTTTCTTGAAACAGGGTGATATGGATAAATTGTCGTATGAATTACACAAAAAGGAATATAACACAAACATCTCATTTTAACAGATATCTTTATCAAAATTGCACAAAATATCTTGAAATACTAATGAGTAAATTTATATATATATATATATATATATATATATATAAATTCATGAATCATTCATACAAAAAACAAATATAGAGGTTAATGATTTAAATGGCGAGAATACATCTTCGCCAACAATATAAATGAAATACATCAACCCCGAACCTGTATATGAATGATATGATCCCTGTTCATAAATTCCAGTTGCATAAGGTCTTTTAATTTTTATAAGCTTTCGTCTGTTCCTACAGACATTCTCAGGTATGGAAATAGATTTTTTTCTTGTTTTTACTTCTCGGTAATAAGAGGACAACGAAAATAGAGATGCAATCCGAAAAAATGCTATGAGAAATGTGTTATTGTTTTGGAACGTGCAGTCGCAATGCTGAGTTTAAATTTAAATTTTAAGGTTGTGCGTTTTTGTACAAAAGAGAATTCTTTTTGACTGATAGATTTTCCGTCTATGTGGCATGAACTATATTATTCAATAATTACAGTAATGTCACACTTATCACCCGAAAGTTGCACGTTGGATCAGTTATTTTAATTTCAATTAAAGGTGCAAATTATAATTTATAAATTCATTTGTTTTTTGTATGAATGATTCATGGATTTATTAATTATAATTTGCACCTTTAATTATATATATATATATATATATATATATATATATATATATATATATATATATATATATATATATCGCCATGGGCTTCGACCACAGCTTCAGATGACTTCGGAATCTCCTGAATCTCTTCTGGACACTCTTCTTGTTTTAAATTGGTGAATGCTGCCATAATCATTGCCTTCAGTTCATCTTTGGTGTTCCAAGGAGCTTAACTGCGCCTCACACATAATAATCAAGGGGGTTGCAGTCTGGGGAGTTAGGTGGCCATATGCATGGGGTGATGTGGTCTTAGAAATTGTCTGACAGCCATGACTAGGTTCTCCTACTTGGACGGCATGGTGCAAAGCCCTGTTGCCAGACATATGGTCTTCCAGCAGCCACCCACTTGATCCAGGGTAGCACTACCGCCTGAAGGCACTTGATGATGGCCTACGTGTTGAGTCTGAGACCGTTTGGGAAGATGAATGGTGGTATAACGTCGCCATCACAAATGGTCACTCCAAAGAACTTCGTTATCACCAGTTAACTCATCCAAATTTTCCAAAATCCTCTGCACTGTCTTCAGATTAACACCCAAACACTTTGAAATGTTCGTATTGTATCTTCTGGCACTAATGACAAGCGGTACGGCACGCCGTTTCCAAATTTCTGGTAGAGTGAATTGAAAAAACAACACACATGCACGAATTTAAAAATATAAAATGTCGACGATTTATCCATCACACCCTACATATAGTTAGATTCTTTTAGAGACTTAAAATTTGTCTATCCAGATGTAAAAGAATATGTGAAATGTGATGAAATATCAGTCCTACTATATGGCAATGAATGCTGAATTGAATAACAGACTTGAAGCAACAACAGTCCTACAGAAGGATGATAAGAATACCACGTACAGAACATGCCAGCAATTAAGAAATTATAGAGAAAATACAAGCAAAAAGGGTACTTATACTTAAAATCAAGAAGAGAGAGCTGAAAGGTAAACAATGAGGAAAGCGTGCTTGGAAAATTTGATACATACAAGACAAATTGAAGCCAAGAGAGACAGATGAAAATAAAATACAGAAAACATGCGTCTTCCTTGATCGACGACAATCCGAGTCGGTTAAAACACGTCGGATATTTAATGACGGTTTCTCCTGTAAATTGGGACGTCCGTTAGAATCCTGTCGTAGGGAGCGAGCATCTCTTACTTTAATAAGATTCAATTCTTTAGATGAAAATAAATATACAATTTAAAATTGTTATATACCGTAACTATGAACACTAATGGACATGTCCCAATCCTCATAAATACGCTGGACACTTTGTAAGTGGGGGTATTATGCTGTATAAGTAGTCCACCACAAGCAGTGGTTTATCTAATTCACGCCGCTGGCGAGTATTGTATTTTGTTGATGTTATAAAGATTACCATTTCATTTCCAACCTTCGTTTTGGTTATTCTTCATTCAGTAACTCTTTCTAGGTTACAACAAAAATAAACGGAGCGTCTACTGAAATATGGGTATCCACCAAAAATAACGTTTAAAATAATAAAACACACACACACACACACACACACACACACACACATATATATATATATATATATGTAGGCATCTATTTATGTATCTATCGACTGCTTCTGATCTTTAACTCATAGATAGGTAGATATGTACGTGCGCATGTTTGAATGTGTCGTATAAATTCGACCTTTGGCATAAAGTCAACGCCCGTGTAACTCTGAAATTGTCCCTATATTTGCGGTGTTAATTTTATAGCTGAAAGCAAGCCTCTCTCGGTAACTCGTGTATCAAAAAGGTCGTTACAAGCTACTAAGACCAATGGAGTGCGAGCAGAAATTGACATTTCATAATGATATTGATACTATAAAGATAATCAATAAAAGACTACAGACAGAAAATGTACATAAAAAGGAAGAAAGCAAAAGAAATTCCCGGAAGAATGCCAAAATGGTTGGTAGCAGGACTGAAAAAGAATGGTTCATATGAACGAAATCGATGTTCTTGCTGTTAAAATGGTTCTAATCTAAACAAAATAGATGACGAGTAAAGAAGACTGCACGATGAAGAAGTCATGTTTCTGAATATGCAATATAGAAATACACAGTACAATTGGTTTACATAAAACAAGTGAAAACTTTAGAGAAAAACAATGTAAAACTAAATTGCTTATCTCAATGAATTCGACAAAGAAGACTTTTAACAAGAGCTTGTCTGTCTACAATGAACATTGGGGTGAAGGAAGAGTCGTTAAAGGGAAGTGAGAGAGTGAGAGAGACAAAACTGGGCAAGACAGAGTGTGGATGTAGAGAGAGAACTAAAGGTTACAATTTCGCATACAAAAGACAACAAAGACTGATAAAGAAAAAATTGTTTTAAACAACGAAGACAATTGGGAACAAAGTAAATTTGTAAAGAAATCTTGAGCTCTTCTGGAATTAATAATAATAAAAAATATTTTAACCCTTTAGATGTCCTAAGAAATTAGGATTAATAATCAGTCAGTTATATGCGATGCGTGATACACAATACATGACTGAAGAGGCATATTTTTTCCCGCAGTAGGTTGCCATTTCTTTCTGCGGTAGACCCATTGCCATCCAAGTTCTGCTATTTATCCATAGCTGAGGGGAGAAGATGAGGATTCAGACCTTTCTCAAGTGTATTAATTGAATGTAATGGGTTCGACTGCAATTCGACCTCGGCTCTCCGGTTCCTCAATCCGAGCCGCTATCCATTACTCCCCCGTGCCTTCTGTGGGTTAATAATAACAGATGTCGACGTGTTCAATAAACACACCCCAAAGAATGAAACAACAATCGGAATTATTTGCAGGAATTAGGATTAATAATATCAGTTGCTAATTTATGCAAATTCTTTGGGGTGTGTTTATTGAACACGTCAGGAGCTCATTCATCATCATCATCATCATCATCATCTTCTTCTTCTTCTTCTTCTTCTTCTTCTTCTTTGTGTCCTGTCTCTTCAGGATCTGATTAACATTTCCCCTCCCTTGTAACCATCAGCAAAATGTGTCTTTTTGCTATATCTCCCAGTTCCTGTGCTGCCAATCATTTATACAAGCACGTTAAGCAGGTTAGTCAGGTTATTCGCTGCCTTCCTTTGTCTCTCTTGCCTTCGATAGACCCTGTAAGTGTCAAATTTTCCAAGTCCTCTTTCTTCATTATGTGTGCTAGAAATTGCAATTGTTAAATGCTACGTGTCCTTTTTGTTTCTATTCCCTCTAAAACTTCGTCGTTGTTCACGTGTTCGGTCCATGCCATGCTCATCATCCTTCTGTATAACCACATTTCTATTTCTTGAAACCTCTTCTCCATCTTTGAGGAGATTATTCACATTCACTGCTATAAAGGAGATCCGATATTACGTAACAGTTCAGTAAAAAAAAGAAAATGTTGAATCTGAAGAGTCGTGTGTATTGAAAGTCTCAAGAAAAACAAATTGGATCTCGTGAAAAAAAAAGAATGAGGCGTGAGACAAGGATGGGTCCTCTCTCCAGATTTACTCAACCTAAGGGAACCGGGGATCCTACCAGGATTGATTATAGGTGGGCGTAATCTTAACAATATAATATACGCAGCGCATACTCTGTTGATGGACGACTCGGAAAGGAAAACTACGAGAACTCCTAGACATAGGAAAGCGATAAAAAAAGGAATAACTATCAACTGCAAGAAGAGAGAAAGTATGTTGTTCAGCAAGCGAAAAAGCCCAAGATGCGATCTAAGAATTGGATATATAAATAAACATGTTTAGAAATTCTGGTATCTGGGAAGCGTTTCAACAGAAGATGGGAAATGCGGCACCGAGATCCGAATATTCCAAAATATAAAGAAGGTGGTGAGAAATGAAAAAAATCGTTAGAAATAAAGAAAAGAGGGGATGGATTTCTGTGTGGCAATCCTACTAGGATTTATTATTGAATGTTGAGAATTTGAAGAATTTACCCAAAGATGAGGAAAAAATAGAAGCAGCAGAAATGAAAATTCTATGAAGCGAGCGAGTAATTAAGAAGAAGTCTTAAAGAAAACGGTAACAGAAAGAACAATTCTAATCAAAATCAAGAAAAGACAACTGAAATTCCTTGTACACATAATGAATAAGGAGGTCTTGGAAAACTGAATACTTATGGTGTATATCGAGAGTAACAGGGATTAGGGAAAGACAATGAGTTACTTACCTGACGAGGTTATGTGAAGACAATGAGTTACTTACCTGACGAGGTTATGTGAAGACAATGAGCTACTTACCTGAAGAGGTTATGTGAAGACAATGAGCTACTTACCTGACGAGGTTATGTGAAGACAATGAGTTACTTACCTGACGAGGTTATGTGAAGACAAGGAGCTACTTAACTGACGAGGTTATGTGAAGACAATGAGTTACTTACCTGACAAGGTTATGTGAAGACAATGAGTTTCTTACCTGACGAGGTCATGTGAAGACAATGAGCTACTTACCTGAAGAGGTTATGTGAAGACAATGAGTTACTTACCTGAAGAGGTTATGTGAAGACAATGAGTTACTTACCTGACGAGGTTATGTGAAGACAATGAGCTACTTACCTGAAGAGGTTATGTGAAGACAATGAGCTACTTACCTGACGAGGTTATGTGAAGACAATGAGTTACTTACCTGACGAGGTTATGTGAAGACAAGGAGCTACTTACCTGACGAGGTTATGTGAAGACAATGAGCTACTTACCTGACGAGGTTATGTGAAGACAAGGAGCTACTTACCTGACGAGGTTATGTGAAGAAAAGGGCTACTTACCTGACGAGGTTATGTGAAGACAATGAGCTACTTACCTGACGAGGTTATGTGAAGACAATGAGTTACTTACCTGACGAGGTTATGTGAAGACAAGGAGCTACTTAACTGACGAGGTTATGTGAAGACAATGAGTTACTTACCTGACAAGGTTATGTGAAGACAAGGAGCTACTTACCTGACGAGGTTATGTGAAGACAAGGAGCTACTTACCTGACGAGGTTATGTGAAGACAATGAGCTACTTACCTGACGAGGTTATGTGAAGACAATGAGCTACTTACCTGAAGAGGTTATGTGAAGACAATGAGCTACTTACCTGACGAGGTTATGTGAAGACAATGAGTTACTTACCTGACGAGGTTATGTGAAGACAAGGAGCTACTTACCTGACGAGGTTATGTGAAGACAATGAGCTACTTACCTGACGAGGTTATGTGAAGACAAGGAGCTACTTACCTGACGAGGTTATGTGAAGAAAAGGAGCTACTTACCTGACGAGGTTATGTGAAGACAATGAGCTACTTACCTGACGAGGTTATGTGAAGACAATGAGTTACTTACCTGACGAGGTTATGTGAAGACAAGGAGCTACTTAACTGACGAGGTTATGTGAAGACAATGAGTTACTTACCTGACAAGGTTATGTGAAGTCAAGGAGCTACTTACCTGACGAGGTTATGTGAAGACAAGGAGCTACTTACCTGACGAGGTTATGTGAAGACCACGAGTTACTTACCTGACGAGGTTATGTGAAGACAATGAGTTACTTACCTGACGAGGTTATGTGAAGACAATGAGTTACTTACCTGACAAGGTTATGTGAAGACAAGGAGCTCCTTACCTGACAAGGTTATGTGAAGACAATGAGTTACTTACCTGACGAGGTTATGTGAAGACAATGAGTTACTTACCTGACGAGGTTATGTGAAGACAATGAGTTTCTTACCTGACGAGGTTATGTGAAGACAATGAGTTACTTACCTGACGAGGTTATGTGAAGACAAGGAGCTACTTACCTGACGAGGTTATGTGAAGACAATGAGTTACTTACCTGACGAGGTTATGTGAAGACAATTACTTACCTGACGAGGTTATGTGAAGACAATGAGTTACTTACCTGACGAGGTTATGTGAAGACAATATGTTACTTACCTGACAAGGTTATGTGAAGACAATGAGTTACTTACCTGACAAGGTTATGTGAAGACAATGAGCTACTTACCTGACGAGGTTATGTGAAGACAATGAGTTACTTACCTGACGAGGTTATGTGAAGACAATGAGTTACTTACCTGACAAGGTTATGTGAAGACAATGAGTTACTTACCTGACAAGGTTATGTGAAGACAATGAGTTACTTACCTGACGAGGTTATGTGAAGACAATGAGTTACTTACCTGACGAGGTTATGTGAAGACAATGAGTTACTTACCTGACAAGGTTATGTGAAGACAATGAGCTACTTACCTGACGAGGTTATGTGAAGACAATGAGTTACTTACCTGACGAGGTTATGTGAAGACAATGAGTTACTTACCTGACAAGGTTATGTGAAGACAATGAGTTACTTACCTGACGAGGTTATGTGAAGACAAGGAGCTCCTTACCTGACAAGGTTATGTGAAGACAATGAGCTACTTACCTGACAAGGTTATGTGAAGACAATGAGCTATTTAGCTGACAAGGTTATGTGAAGACAATGAGCTATTTAGCTGACAAGGTTATGTGAAGACAATGAGCTACTTACCTGACATATCTTTAGAATTGTTACACTGCTTTCTGCTTCATGCCTATTTATTGTCGGTACGCTTGTGGTCACGTGATCAAAGTTTGAGCTTGATCGCGCCAGTTTTTTTGCTGATGTTACAATATAAGCATGGTCGGTCCGCTGGCACTGTGCACCAAAAGAGGAACAAAGCTGCCGAGAACATGTTAAACATCGCTGATAATAACTCGCATGTTTACCATTGTCATCTCTCGAGCTTACTGAATCTTTTCCTCAGTAGTAGAGGTTGACGGGCGTCCTGATCCTTCTTTGTGCGTCTCGCTTGTCCGGACATTTTTAAACTTCTTGATCCAATCATACACACTTCTTCGCCTTAGTGCATCGGTGTTAAAAGCCCCTGATGAATTCAAACTCTGACACACCTTTTGATAGGGAAATCAGATCACTGCTCTTTGTTCCTCCTCGTTGCACACTGCTTGCGGAGCGGCCATGTTTAGACTGTAACAGTAGCAGTAAAAATCGATCGACCAACCTCAAACATCGATCACGTGACCACAATAGTACCAACTACAAGCAGGCATAGGCACAAGGAAGTGTGACAAATTTAAAGATATGTTATAGTGAAAGTGTGGATAATTTTCGACTTATCCTCATACATTTTCTGATTTTGAACCCGGATTTTATAACCAATTTTTATAATTTTGTTTCTCATTTAAAATGCATTTTCTGCTTTTGTTTAATTTTAAAATTTTATTTCTGAATCAGGCACTTGTTCTAGATTTAAATTTATAAATTTTAGGTATTCTGTTGTCCTTTTCGTTTCTCGGCCATCTTAATTATCGCGTGTTCTTTATTCAAAACGAAAGACATAAAGGAAGGGAGTAAATAACCTCCCTATCGAAATAATACTTTCTGTCAGTGGCATCTGCATAATTAAGGATCTACTCGAGGGAATAAATTAAGATAAGTGAAAAACAAAGTTCTATATCATCGCTAGGGAATAGGTTAATCCAATGAATTCGTTTTTATTTTTACCAATTTTCTAGAAAAGTGGGGAGTATACTCTTTTATTCCGGATTACACACATCAAGAAGGTTATAGAATCAATTGCCCGAACCGTCGTGTTAAAAACACACACACACACACGCACGCACACGCACACACAAAAGTCCGAATGCAATATACCGAGCAGTTTTTGGAAAGAGAACCGCTAACGAGGCTTCTCGAAATTACTGAATGCATTTCTGTCGGCAACTTTTTAGCGAGAATGTTGAAAAGCCGGTGGCTCGTTACCGAGGAGAGTAAGGAGTTTGAGCGAAAAGATTTACTCCAGCTGGGTTGTATCTGTTTTCAGGAAAGGACTGACTAGTTTATTCGACATGTTTAAAGAAGTTTTATACACAAAATTAGAAAATGACGTAGTCAGGCGTTTTTAAAAAATTAAAATGGAAGCAATTGAATTGGAAAATAATTGAAAAATCAATATATTTGTAGCAATTATAAATCTATTTCAACTCTGTGTATGTGATTCCTTTTGAAACCAGCAATCTTGAACGTCTTTCTCTTTCAATATTCTTCATTACTGATTCCAAAATGCCCCCATTTCTTTCATCAGTCTAGCATCAACTATAAATGTTTATGTATTTTTTTCACCACTGCAATCAAAGCAACAACTTTTGCCTTTGTTCACGTAAGACTTAGAAATCATAAAAATAAAAATTAAACTCGTTTTGTTTTTCATTTTTTTTACTTGAATCGTATTGCCATTACCACATCATTTTTCTCTTTTTTCCTGGAGTAATCTTTGAAGCCAAAGCAATAATAACAACAGTAATATCATCAACAACAGCAATAATAATAATATCAATAATAATAATAATAATAATAATAATAATAATAATAATAATAATAATAATATCAATAATATCATTATTATCAACAACAATAATGATATCGAAAGCAACAACAACCACGCTACTACTACTACTAATACTACTACTAATAATAAAATGTCAAGTTCACTGTCCGGAAGTACTTAGAAGCGACATTTATTCTAACATTTTAAAGATTAATTCTGAGTTTTATTTTTTCGCCAAAAATGGAATAAATTGAGAGAGAGAAAGAGAGAGAGAGAGAGAGAGAGAGAGAAAGAGAGAGAGGGGTAGTGAGACAGGAATAACAAGAGAGAGAGAGAGAGAGAGAGGGAGATGAGAAGAGAATGAAAGAATGCATGAGAAAAAAAAAAAAAAAAAAGAAAAAAATCCCAAAAAACAAAAGTCCATATTAGATGAAATCCATTACTTTCACCAATTAACTTAGCTTAACATTCATCTACTTTTCTGACTGATTCATTGAACCTTGCGACCTTCTCACCATTCATCTAACCAGTCAGTTCAGTAGATTTCTCAATTTAATAGAATCAAATTCACAATTGGAACAAAATTGAAAAATAGGAATTAATTCAAATTGCATTCATTTTTTTATGTAACATGATATATCTCGGTGCTTCGGGAATAGATGCTTTGAGATATCAAAATAAAACAAGTACAACAATTTAAATATCTGAGAAGTGTTTAAACAGAGGAAGGAAAGTGCGACATTGAAATCCGAAAACGCATTGGGACAGAGAAAAATGCCTTCCAAAAGTTAAGTAAAGTATTAAGAAACAGTAAAATTAAGTTGCAAACAAAGAAAAGTGTATTGAACTGTTGAGTATTATAGTTATCGTATGGCTGTGAATGCTGGACAATCTCCTCACAGATAAAGAAGATACTCGAAGCAACAGAAATATGGTTCTCACAGAAGGATTCTTAGAATACCATGGACCAAATATGAGAACAACTCCGAAGTTTTAGGTAAAATGGAAACAAAAAAGACACTTATACTTATTATCAGGAACAGACAGTTGAAATTTCAACTGTCTCTTCATTCGTCCATGCATTGAATATTTGATGTTTCTACCATTTATTTAGAGATTCTTGATCAAACACAAAGAATAATCTGCAATGTTATTGGTCCTGACCTGCCATTTAGGTTTCAGTCACTTTCCCAACTCTGTAATGTAGCTTCCCTCTGACTTTTCTATAAATTTTTTCATGGTACTTGTTCTGATGAGTTTTTTTCTTTGGTTTATGAATTTAAGCGTAGAACTAGATTGGCTGCAAGGTCTCATCATCTTACATTTAAAATGGCTAAGGGACTTGAAGGAAGGAAGGAAGAATCAGTAGGGTCTGGAGTTGATTGATATCCGAGTCGGATCGGTTGACAAGTGGGGACGTTAATGGCTCGCCTGCTCACCTGCGATATAATAGTGTTGCGAACGATGTTCTTAAAAGCAAACAAGGTGGATCATATCTCAGAGATTTTTGTCATGCCATTGGTTTCGCGGCAACTTTCGTGCTTGGCTCATTTTATATTGTACTTTATATATATATATTTTATAGAATTTCGTTTGTAACCCGGATGTGATACCCGGAGACCCTGCTCAGAAAGCGACATTTAGTTTTTTTTTTTTCATTCTCTCAGTGTTTGCGTCTTTCCGACAAGTTTTGATGCAGTGTAAATCGGAAAGGTATCTAGTTAGAAACAGATTGTAACATTGATAAAATAAAAAGAAACATCTGCATATTTATTGATCCTGACCTGGCATCTCCGTTTCAGTCATTTCCGCCGCAACTTGGCTTCTCTGTGCCTTTCCTATAAATATTTTCATAGTAATCGTTTTGATGAGTTTTGTACCAAGACTTTATGAATTTAAGCAGGCTACTAGATTGGCTAAGAGTTTCTTCTCTCGCACTTCTCGCTTGTGGAATTCTCTGTTTTTTTTTTGTTTTTTACGGCTTATCAACCTTTTGCGGTTTATTTAAAGTCAGCAATTATAATGATTTTCTGATACATGTTCTACTATTTCACTCATAACTGGTGGGGGTAGAGGTGGGTTCATTCCTTTAGCCAGAGTATTTGTGTGTAAGTGGATATAACGAACCCGACTGGGATTCGAACTCGGCTTTCCGATTTCTCATTCCGAGCCGTTATCCATTTCACCAACCGCACACCCAAGCTTATAATACCTGGTATTTCCATGCAGTCAACTATCTTGGTACTGACCAGGCTCGACGTAACTTTGGTAATCGAACGAGAACCGGTGTTTCAATGTGATATAACCATAACCGGTGTTTCTATGTGATATAACCATAACCGGTATTTCAATGTGATATAACCATAACCGGTGTTTCTATGTGATATAACCATAACCGGTATTTCAATGTGATATAACCATAACCGGTGTTTCTATGTGATATAACCATAAACGGTATTTCAATGTGATATAACCATAACCGGTGTTTCTATGTGATATAACCATAACCGGTATTTCAATGTGATGTAACCATAACCGGTGTTTCTATGTGATATAACCATAACCGGTATTTCAATGTGATATAACCATAACCGGTGTTTCTATGTGATATAACCATAACCGGTGTTTCAATGTGATATAACCATAACCGGTGTTTCAATGTGATATAACCATAACCGGTGTTTCTATGTGATATAACCATAAGCCTTTAGTGTAGAAAAGGGGAAAATATCAACTATATTTAGTATTGTAAACACTAGTAACAAAGTTAAGGTATTGTCAATATTAATTTCTAATTTAACACTGTTGTAACAATTCTAATTGAAATATTTTACTTTTCTAAGATGCTTAAAATTACAGTTGTTTGATTAATTAATATTCAACTCAAATAGAATATCATTTTTTCTGTATTTTCAACTGTAATAAGAGAAATAAAAGCTTCATGTTCTACAATTTACCAGACAATTTATTATCCATGATGATCGTATTTTTAAATATTGCATTACTTCCATCAGCTTTTTATCCATTTTAAAATCGAAAATAACTTTCGAAAAAATATGAATTTACCACAGAAAAACTAGATAAAATATTTTCATCAGAATCTATCTTGCATATTTATAAATCGACCTTTCGACTGTGCATCGAATATTGCTCCAACCTGTTGATTATCTAGAGATTCTTGACAAAATTTAAAACAGAATCTGCAATGTCAGCTGTCCTGATCTGGCATCTTAGCTCTACTCACTTTCCTACCGCCGTAATGTAGCTTCTCAATGGCTTTTTTTCTATAATTATTTTCACGTTAATTGTTGTCATAATCTTTCCTCTTTGGTACATCGACATCACGAGTTTAAGCGCAGTACAAGATTGATCAAGATCTCGTAATAACACTGCTTAAATTGCTAACCATAACTGTAAGTTCTATGTTAGCATAATACTTTTCTAGTATTTCCCACTTGATGAACGCTCTTCCGGATTCTTGCTTTCCTGTCAAATACGATCGTGAATAATTAAATGCAATATCAATCGTTAGCTTTTGTCTTCTTGAATCCTGTTCGTTTATTGTTATCTCCCTTTCTTTCGCTCACATCGCATCTTAGTGGCTTTTATCGCTTTGTTTGGATGAAATGATTAAAAACAAAATGGTGGCCGCGTAGTTGATAACAACACGAAGAATTCATAGTTAATGTTTAAAATTCGTTCAATTTACTCCATCATATTAATCAGTTAATTAATAATATTTTCATGCATATTTAAAGCAAAGAAAACCTTTTTTTTTTTAAATGGAATTAAAAAAGAGAACTGCAAGCATACATATTAATGTCGTCTAAATTGATTTTGTCAACTGCTATTAGATATTCAGATGGTGAGATTTACTTAAGCGTTTGACAAGATAATAATTTTGTTTTTATTTAACTCAAGATTCATTTCATAATTTTTTATTAATACGATATAAAATGCGATTTTATAGAATTAAAATGTAACCAGTAATCACTTAATTATATTATACCGTCACCTGTATATATCTGTTTTTACAGTTTATCAACCCTGTCGGTTATTTAAGACCGAAAGATATTTTAGATTGTAATTTTTTTTTTGCGAATGAATAATGCATTAACAATTTTTCTGGGAATATCAACGTTATTTCCAGATAAAATTTATACTCTTTAACCCATAGCCAATAGTATTTGCGCGTAAGTGAATGCAACGAACTCGACTTAAATTCGAACTTGGCTTTCCGATTGCTCATTCCGAGCTCATATCTATTACACCATCCATTATGTCTGCCTGGGGAGGTATTCCCAACATGCAGCATGTGTAGACGAAATTGTTCGGTCGTCAATGGCTGTGCCAGTACGAAGCCACAAATAATCAGGACCGACTATTTATCTCGTCAGATTATGCTAATACTTCCAGAAACTGTGAATAATTTCCACTCAGCATAATTGGCTCTGTGGGTGTCTAAGAAACATAAATCTTCTGAGTTGTCGTCTGCTAGATACCATAGTAGATTCCGTAGTCTACACAGATTGACAGATGCCTACTACTTTTCTGTCTATATTTTATATTAACACGTAGTTACTTACTGAACAGTCATTTTGGCATAAAAGAAAAATAGGTGAATTCGAAACAATCACATTTTTATTGTATCGATTATTTTGTTTTTAATGTATTGATTGTTTTTTTAGCATTAAATAGTTGGATAAAGGATTAAGAAACAGAAACATTCCGTTTTGTAATATATGCTCTTATATGATAGTGAATGCTGGACAGTTTCCTCACAAATGAAGAAGTCACAGAGATGTGGTGCTACAGAAAAAAGGCTGACAATAGCAGGGAGAGAACATGTGATCAACGAAGATGTCTCAAGGAAAATGCATAAAGGTCATTCGTACTTACAATCAAAAGAGACAGTTGATATTTCTTGGACAAACAGTGAGAAAATATAGCTTGGAGAATTTGATAGTCACAAGATATACTGAAGGCAACTGGGGCAAAGTGGGGTAGCAAGTAGCTTGCGTAAATGGATGGTAGACCAGGGATAGCTAAGAGCTGCAAAGGAGAAGAAGTTGTGGAGAACCATGATCTCTAATGTGATGAAAAGACAAGTCGAAGAAATGAAGAAATAACAGCTTCGTTGTGTCTGTTTTTCACATTGATATGCATTTGATTATTTTCTTAAAGTCTACACATTTCAAAGCTTCATTTGCTGTCGATTTTAGAAAACGCCAAATGACTGATTCTCCAAAATATGTATAGTGTCATCGACTGATACACGTACAAGACATTTCAATACACATATGAATGCTTATAGTAATGTTAGTGTAAGAATTATTAAACAAAAGTCGGCCATGAGTAAATTGGATCGATGGTCACTTTTGAGTAAATAGACACTTGCAATAGCAACAATAAAAATCCATAACTTCTTATCATGTGCAAGCGTCTGTTTCATAAAAGTGAATGTCATTTGTCTCCAGACTGGTTTCATCAAAACGAATGTTCATTTCATTGAAGCGAATCTTCTTTTTTGTGCTTAGGATTCGCCTGAACTTTAGTGACCCCCCCTCTTCCTCTTAGTAAATTTTGTGTTTTTACTAAACCCTGTTCTGTCATCTATTTACACAAACTCATTAGGTGGGTTATGCGCCGTTTTTTCTCTCTCCCTCTTGCCTTCAGTAAGTCATGTACGTGTCACATTTTCCAAGCCCTCTTTCCTCAGTATGTACACTAGCAATTTCAACTGTTCCTTTTCTGATGTTAACCATAAGTTTTCTTTTTTGTTTCCATTTTCTCTAAAACTTCGTCATTGCTCACATGTTCAGCCCATGGTATTCTCAGTAACCTTCTGTAGAACGACATTTCTCTTGCCTCTTCTTCAGCTGTGAGTAGATTGCACAGCAGTCACTATCATATAGAAGGACTGATATTACATAACAATTCAGTACTCTTTTCTTGTACTTGTTTGATTTTGTTATTTCTCAATTTGTAATTTGCATGTTGGGATCTTCCCTTTTGCTGACAACCATGCATTCTGTCTTCTTGTAATTAATATTTAATCCGTTCTTCCCGCTTTTTCTCACGAACTTCGGGCGAAATTCGTTTCTTTTCTGTGTCTATCAGGACAACGTCATTTGCATATTTAATGTTGTTAAGATGATGGCTGTTAAGAATGAATCCCGGTAGGACTTCTAATTCTCTCAGTATCACCTCGCTGTATACGTTGGATAAGTCGGACGAGAAGACACATCTTTGTCTTACATACCTTTCTATTTTTCTATATTACTAAATTCATTTTCTATTTATATGCAAGCGGTTGACTGCCAGCATATGTTCTGGATTATTCTAATATTCTTCTCATATATTTCCAGTCCCAGCATTTCTTTGTGACATACTTTATCAAACGCTTTTGCATAATATATAAAACATAAGTGTACATCCTTTTGCATTTGTATTGCTATTTCTGATATCATTTTGAGCATATATATATATATATATATATATATATATATATATATATATATATATATATATATATATATATATATGACACTATTTCTTGTTCCGGTGCTTTTACCGAACCCGAACTGTTCTTGTCGTATTTCCGGTCTAATTCTGCTGAGCATCAGAATTTGAATAAGTTTTGTCATATGGTCCATTACGCTGATTGTCCAGTGGAATCCACATTCGTTTGCATATGACACCTTAGGCAGTGCTATAAAAATAGATCTATTTAGGTCTTCCTGTATATTGGTATACTGTTGTATATTTCATTTATTATGTCTGTAATTATGCTGAAATCATCTAAGGCTGCCAGCATCTCTATTATTCCGTCTGGTCTTGCGGCTTTGTTTCTGTTCAATTTAGTCTGTGCTGATTTCACTTTGTAGTAGCACTAATGTTAATAGAATACGATTAACAAGAGTGATACAAGATAAGGAAGTTTTTATTTTATTTTATTTTATTTTTACAACACAAGAACTTGCGGAAATATCTGATAACTAAAATTAGTCGTTCGTGCTTTCTTTTATTTTCTGCGAGTTATAGAGAAATAGCAGCGTGGCGTTAAAAACAGTAACATTAAGTCGAGAATTGTAATTTGATACTATTCATTCAGCGGTCAAAGGAGCGGGTTCCGGTAAGACTCAGGTGTATGGAGCGGGCTACTGATGAGACACAGTTGTATTCATCTTGCCGGAGAAGTAAACTGTTCTGAAGCTATTTGAAAATATTCTCATTATTTAAATGTTCTGATGAGATCATGCACATGCGCGATAGCTCCACAAATTTCTTACGAAGCGACCGCGTATTTTTGTACACCTGATTGGTCAAAACATGTGGTCGAGTGTTTTATTTTTTTAGAAAACGGGCATAGGCATTTTTATATATTAAGAATTGCGACAAAGTTAATCCGATTTTTCTAGAACTCTGCATGACGGGAAATGGCATTATTTCTTGTAAATTCATATTTTAATATTTCTGGTTCTTTGATATTACTGGAAGTCCTCTTTCGTTGTGGAAGAATTCTCCAATGTATTCATTCCATTTCTCAAGTAGTTTTCCTTTAATGCAAATATCCCTTCTTTAGATCTTATTCATCCTGTTGACGAGCATGTATTTCGTTCTCTTATTTTTTTATGCATATCTGCTTTATCTGCAGTAGTCATTCTTTCTATTTCTGCACACTTGTCATTGAAACATTCTCTTTAGCGCGCCTACATTTGTTCATTCGTTCAATGTCCAATATTCTGTGCCATACCTTGGCATTGTTATTTGTCTCCTTTTCATCGTGTAGAGAATTTAATCTGTCATTCAATCCTTTTTATTTCTTCACTTTTCTTTGTGGATATTCCAAACGCTTCTTTTAAAGACTCCCACTTCAAGTTCCTATTTTCATTTTGGTCACTGTATTTACCTTGAAAACTGTTCATATTATTTCATTGATAATCCAAATATAGAAAATTAAAGAGAGATAAGCGTTATATCTTTTAAAAATTACACTCATCAATTTGGTTCTTGCTTATTTATGTTAACAAATGATTTACGACTCAGTTGGTTTGTTTAAAGGAATTATTTAATTTTAAAAAAGCCAAGAAATTGTATTTTTGCAGCAACGAAACCAATCCATAAATAAAAAAAAAGATTAAATTATAAATATTAAAATTAAAAAAAATATTATGAATTTATCATGAATTAATACAGAAGATTTTTAAAAAAATTATTTACGCTCTTATTTGGGATAGTGCACATATTTAAATGAGTTTTCTCTTCGTCATGTTTGCTCACTTTAAAATATTCCTATAATTTCAAGAATTCTCCGTCTTGGGTATGACGATAAACTACATCCGGCAGTAAGGCCTCTGATCGGGAGGTTTTGAGGACCGTGAAAACAACCTCTTAATTGCTGTTGTTCCCAGGTCAACCCTCACCAGGGCCCCAGCTATTGGCAAATTATTACCCCCACATTCTTCGAAGTGGGATCAAAACACTATGAAAGTATAAACATACATTTTTATAGTAAACATACCAGCAATACATTTTTGAAGAAAAATATTAACAGCAATACATTTAACCATCTTTACAAAAATACGTCAATGAAACCTGATCTACAAACTGATTTCTTTGCCGTAAAGCAAAATAAACCAAACCAAAGCAAGATGTCTTAATATCAGCCATTACTGGACATCGTGGCACTAAACAAACAAGAATATTAATAAAGCATTAATTTAAATCATGTCCTTGGTAGACTTTTTGTTTTATATGCCGTCTTCCTTCTGGTCTTTAGGACCGATTCTGGTTCTCCACAACTTCCTATTGACTCTAGTTATAAGTAATGATATTCTTGTCCATGTCCTTGTCCATGTCCTTGTTCTACAATTCATTTACACAATCTTATTGTTTCCCTCTGACCGCATCACCCTTATTATATCCTGCGGGATATTCAAGCCCTCTTTTCTCAAAATCTATACTAGAAATTTCAGATGTCTCTTTTTAATTATAGATGTCTTTCCATACCCGATTTTATTTAGAACTCCCTCGTTTGCTCACGTGTTCTGTTCATGGTATTCTCAACATCCTTCTGTAGAACGACATCTCTGTTGCCTTAAATGTCCTCTTCATCTCTAAGGAAATTTCCATTGCCGTAAATGAGGATTGATATTACTTAGCAAGTGAGCACTGTTTTCTTTGCTTCCAATGAAATTTTCCTGTTTCAACGATCTGGGAAGTCTTATAAGAGACGACAGATAACGGGATAAAGAAATCCGAAGGTTCATTGGAACAGCGAAAGATCCCCACTGAAAGCTAAACAAGAGATTAAGAAACTTATACTATTTACTAATTAGATTGATGTGCAGGCAGTGCAACAATTATCGGCGAATCAAGTTCAAATTCCGGCCTACTCTTTCTTTATTCATATTCGTACTAATGACTTGGGGAATACAAGAATCCATTTCTCTTCCCATCCAGCTGTGTATAGCTAGG
Source organism: Acanthosepion pharaonis (assembly GCA_903632075.3). Taxonomy (NCBI): domain Eukaryota; kingdom Metazoa; phylum Mollusca; class Cephalopoda; order Sepiida; family Sepiidae; genus Acanthosepion; species Acanthosepion pharaonis. The sequence continues at coordinate 656,644 of CAHIKZ030001014.1, forward strand.
ATCGATAGGTAGGCGGAAATTTCTTGTCTTGGGTGGTAACCAATATCAGAGAAGGAATATTCTGAATTCAAAACTGGAGAAGGCAACTGAAATCCGCAAGTATTTTCATGGCAATTTACAGATGATAAAAAAGAAAGCTGTGGAGAACCACGATCCCTTATACTCTGAAGAGACATGTCAGTTAAAACTGTGGAGAAGTTTATGGTAAATCATTCCAATATATTTCACAAAAAATCATGGCAATTCACAAATAATAAAGAAAAGGAATCTGTGGAGAGCCATGATCTCTTATGAAATATTGTGGATATCTCTTATTTAAAATTGTGGAGAAGGCAACTTATAATCTATTGTTTTCCAAAAGTCATGGCAATTCACATATAATAAAGAAAAGGAAGTTGTGGATAGACATAATCGCCTATGCTCTTAAGGGACATGGTAGCTAAAACTATGGAAAAGACAATAACAAACTATTCTATTATCTTTCCCAAGATGTCATGATGATTCTCAGATAATAAAGAAAGGAAGCTGTGGAGAATCCCGATCACCCACGCTATGAAGGGAAAAAGGTACTTAAAGAATACTGAATATTTGATGTAAAACCGCAAATGACCCGCACAATGCAGTGATGCATCGATTAAAAGCATCCCCCCAAAGTCTATACTTACGCTGAGACAGTTATGTAGACACGCATTTATAGAAACAGCAAGTGACGCATGTGTACAAGATGTCCTTTCCAGTTAGGTTACGTAGTTGCTGTAAGTGTTTCAGAAACACAGAGTGGCCAATTATGGTGGCCGAAAACGTCAATCTTACGACAGTTTGTAAAAATAGAGCAATTCTCGTCGCCACTTTTCTGACATACGGCAGACAATTACACGCAATATGAGAGGAAACAACACCATGGTTGCCTATTTACTTTTGTCGTAAAACGGCGTCTTCTGATGCCGATGTCGCCTCATTTTGCTCAACCATTTGCGTTTAAAGGTTTCCAAAGTGGGGAGAAAAAAATGGATGTGAAATATTTACAGGAGATGATGTATACAAATCAAAAACAAATTTGATGGATGGTTTTGAAAGAAAGAAGAATTAAAATAAGAAAAGAAAGAAATATTGATTTCATCTTTTAGAATCCCATTATAAAAGATTGAACTTGAAGCATTTGTCGACTCCAACTCATTTTATTGCTTCATCTTCTGCTTTATGCGTAGATGGAGGAACGTTCTATTTGGGATAATTTCTTTTGTTTTTAGAATATTTATTCAGTTTTCTTTTCCAATTCTTTTTTTTCTTTTTCTTTTCCCCTTTTCCACATTTCTATTTTTATCTTCACATTTATTTTGCTTTCACCAATTATTGAACGGAGGCGCAGCTCATCAAATCATTCACAAATTCGTTGAAATGATGAAGCAGTTGTTGGTTGACTTGTATAAGCATTCATTAGATGAACAGTTTAAACTGGCAGTTTAGTATCTACTTAAATATTCCTACCTATCTTTATATTTACTTTTCAGTACTTTTCTTTGATACAGGTTTGAATATATTTGGTAGTTTCTAAAAGTAGCTGAAACGAATGAAATTTCAATTATAGATTGTAAATTCCAGAAGTCGAACAAAGATTTATTATCGGTGGACACAATCTTAACTACATAAAATAGGTAAGTAATGCCGTGTTGATGGCTGATACTGAAAGAAAACCGCAAGAACTTCTAAACAAAGTAATAAAAGAGGGATGAAAGGACTAAGCATCAACTGTAAGAAAATTTATGGTTATCAGCAAGAGGAATAGAATGGCTCAACTTACGAGGTAGGGATTCGAGATGCCAAAATCAGGCAAGTCAGGAATTGTTTCAATAGATAACGAAAAATGAGACGCCGAAATCCGAAGGTTCGTTAGAATAGCATTAGAATATCAGGGGCTCATAATGAGGATAGAATACTTGGTGAATTTGGCACTCATAGGATATATTGAAGGCAAGATAAACAGAGAAAAACATCGATTAAACTACGTAACGAGATTATCTAAATGAATGACAGAACAGTGGGAGAAAGAACAAGAAGTTGTCGTGAATCATTTTGCTAAAGTCTTGAAAGCACAAGACAGAAATAATTATAGGAAGAAATCCTATTATTGAGGGAAAAAATAGGACAGAAATTGAGAAATATTGTAATTTTATTGTCGTGTTCATACAGGCACCTGAAACCAACAGCAGTAGTGTATTATCTGATGATTTGTGGTGGCAGAAATCCAAACAAAAATTCGAAAGGAGCTTGCAATTTTGTCCTCGAATTATGAAGAGTAAGTAAAAAAAAAAACGAAGAAAATAGTTTCAATAATGAGCTACATTGAAAAAAAACATGGGATAATATCGAGAAGAAACTTCCGTATTGTCTATGAAGAGAGATACAAAGTCAAATCAAAGTATTATGACATGATAAGTACGAAAGCTGGACTAAAACTTCATCGGAAGAGTAACACATTTCTTAATACGTTTGAAAGAAAATAATTCATCGAATCGTATATTCATTTTCTTACGTTTAAATTACGTCATGCTACGTTATGTTAAGATTGCATTATTTTTAATTATTTTAAAAGAGCTTTTTAATCTTTTAAGCGAATTTGCCCGAAGCAAAGCAGTAAAGCCACAAGGGGTTAGTGGGTGTGAAAGAATTAGAAAACAGAAAATATTATAACGGAGCGCGAACGACAGAAGAGTGATCAGAACGACAGTAGATAACGATTGGTATTGCATTTACACTTTTGAAGATTAAACATCAAGCCGGAAAGGAGTTCCACAAGCGAAAAGTGTGAGAAAAGAAACGGTTAGCATAGAACTTACGGTTACAGCTAGCCAATTCAACTTTATATCGATCAGACCCTATCGCCAATTTAGTACTGTGCTTAAATTCATATTCTAGAAGAAGAGCTCATCCAAGCAGTTACCATGAAGTTATTTATAGAAAAGGCACAGGGAGACAACATTATGGCGGTGGAAAGTAACTGAAACCGAGACGCCAGATCAGGACCAATAATATTGCTGATTCTTCTTTGGCTTTTATCAAGGAGCTCTAGATATATATATCGGGAGTACCGGACCATATGTTGCAGCAATTCCCTTTATTTCTTAGTTTATTCATGTCCATAGAAGAGACAATGAGAATATTAGCCGAGTCCTTATAAAGAAAATTCCTCATTCATTTTGCGAGCAGTCAGTGCTACTTTCAGCTAAATTTGTAAGATTTTTTTCGTAAAACAATTTTTCAGGAAAAGAGTATTCTCAAATCAAGTAGATGTTATTGCCATTTCCAATATTGATAGCAGTTTCCTTCCTAACCTTCTGTTTGAAGTAGTGTGGAACATCAACATCTAGATTACGTCATTCTTTTCTCTTTAGCTTATCTGTGCTATCCATGGTTGTTGCTGTTGTTGAGATTTCTCACGTGATGTCGTTTCTGTTATTTGATACAGTTCTTTGTTTGTGATTTTGTAGCGGTAATCGAAGAGGTTCGAAGAAGGCTGTTCCTCATTAAGACCTATTTCATTTGCTCGAACTCACCTTTTAACCACCGGTCTGAGAAAGCAGTTGTATACGGGTGACGGTTTAGATATTTCTCGGCGAGTTTGGAGTCATATATGACGCCCTTATTGTTATAACCCAGGCTGTTGGGATAAACAAAAAAGAATGAAAATATAAGACAAGTGTATTTCAACACAAAATAAAACAACATTCTCCAACAGCAACGAATGCATGGATTAAAACAAAAAATTCCACGTTCATGTCAGCTGGGCGCCATGTTCAATTCAGAAGTGGCGTGTTGGTCATCACGGACAAGGGAAGTAACTCAATTGGATTTTGAGTTTTCGCCCTTTTTAGGGGAACAAATTTAGCTTCCCCTAACACATATGAAAGTCATGGTCTGACGAGGCTATATAAGTACATGACATTAACATCAGGTTAATATTTTCGTTTTGTAGTAATTTTTGGCGTTGTGTGAAACTAACCCTTGCACAGACTATCCTGTGTTTAATTTCCTTATCTTCTCTACTCAATTTGTATAACTGATCCATATAAACTGAGGTATGTGAAGTGCTTAGTATTTATTCATCCCACATTCTGAAATTTTTATGGATTCTATCAATGTGTCATCACTGATTTCTTTCCAATTCCAAATCATATTTCTTGGAACACTTAGTAGCGAATTTTGATTTTTGTTCCAGATCATTCTAATCCCAATTATTATTGGCATCAGCAGGTAAAGCAAGAAAAATGTTTGCTTTTATTAGCAGAATCGTTGTGATGTTGTGTGGAATGCTTAAATGATTAGGGCCTATCTCTTCAGATCTGTGCTTTATATGCCTAGGAAAACAGAATAGATTCTTATTTCCTTCTGGTCATACTCCCGATGAGGTTTGAAATGTAACCGTATTGGGGTCCTCACCAAATATATATGATTTCGTGGAGCGATATACTTACTCAATCAGATATCCACATTCAGCAGTCAGAGCTTATGAGCTGATTTCTACTTGATAAGAAAAGTGAGTCTCTATTGATGTGGTTATACACTGCTGCTAATTCCATATAGCAGGTATACAATTTTCGATTGGAGGTAAGCCAAGAAATTGTATTTTTGCAGCAACGAAAACAAACAATTTCCTCGAGTTGTTTATGGCAGATATGCGATCCTTACACTCGTTAACTGATAGAAAATTAAATTGGATTGTGAAGAGATGACGTTCCTAAAACAATGAGAGTGTAGTTAATAAAATGCTCATATTATTTGCACTAAGGACCCACAATTGCATGAATCCAGGTTTGTCAAGTAAAAGTTTCCTTGATAGAGTTAATCAATATCTGGGTAACCTTATAAAAATGAACATATGTTCCAATTTCCCTAGACAAGATTCGACTCTCCCGAACGAGTCACACGTGTTCATCTAATTACACATTAAACAGAAAAAAATCGTTAAGAGGCTTCTGCAATATACTTTACTCAATGAAAGAAAATGATAAACTTTTAACGCCATCATCGATTATGTTTGTATCCTGATCACCATACATCAATTATATTGGTTTCCTGAACAACATTCATAGATTATATTTGTGCCCTGATCTCCAATAATCGATTATGTTGGTGTGCTAATCAACACTCATCGATTATATTGATGTTCTGATGATCAATCATCGAATATGTTGGTGCCTTGATGACCACATATCGATTATGCCCTGATCTCCTACTAATCGATTATGTTGGTGTCCTGATGACCATACATCGATTATGTTGATGTTCTGATTACCAATCATCGATTATACTAGAATCCTGATTACCACCCATCGATTATGTTAAAGTCCTCATCGCCACTAATCGATTATGTTTGGGTTCTGGTCAACAGAACGATTACGTTACTGTCCTGATCATCAATTGTTGATTATATTGGTGTTTTAGTCACTACTCATCGATTATTTCGGTGTCCTGATTACCATTCATCGATTATATTTGTATTCTGATCACCATTCATCTATTATTTTGGAATCCTTATCATCATTTATGGATTATATCGGTGTCCTCAGATAGCATCGATTTTCTAGAGACATTTTGAAGAATTGTACTTCTCGCCATTTTCATTCTTGTTTTTGAAATCGAGACAACACGAACTGGAAATTGCATATAAATGATGGCACCTGAAGAACCAATGTCGTTTGTCTCCTACTCTTCGCAGTGACTTTGTGGTGACTAGCTTCGGTGGAATGTTTTAATTGTTTCAACTATCGACAACGAGGAATTATACTCAGACTAAAATATTATTGGAAGGAGTATGTTATAAATATTTTTAGAATCTGAAAACGATTAGAATTTTTAAAAAATCATTTCGCGTCAAGGAAGGCGATAATGTCACTAAGACGCAAAGGAGTGAAAGGGAATGTGAAGAAATTAGAAGGAAGCAGAAACTCAGTCCTGAACAGTAAATAATGGATAAAATTCTACTCCTGTTCAGAAAAGACGTAGAAGGAGTGTGAACCGGGCCAAAAGGCGAACCTATCTACTCCTATTCAAATATTAGAAATAAATATTTAAGAGTCTTAGCAGAATCAATTGATGATGGAACAACGGATCATAGACATATTGAATTAGAATCTACTTGACCTTTATAAATCAGGTAGAACTTTGAAAACAATCAGTGGTACATCCTTCATAACATACCCTAAAGAAAGAAAAACACTTTTTTTTACTAAGTTTTAACCGTGAGCAATATATGGAGATACTATTAATAGAAAGTCTCTTTACATGCTGATTAGAAAATAGTAAAGTATTTGAAGAAGTTGGTGACCTGAAATGTGAAAAACGAGGGGAAATTCTACTTTTGTGCTAAGTTTTATTTTTGCAATCTTAAACTTCCTGATTCATTGTTTGTAATCCTGACTATAGTTTCGTAGATAAGATGACAATGAGCAGGTTTTCTTAATTAAAATATCCATGCTTCACATTAAAAATATGATTTTGGACATGACAAGTCTCCACCCTATATTATTTAAAGTAATGAAAAATTCCGATTTTTATTCCTCATTGGCAAACTAAGAAATTATTAGTAGATTATGAGTTGTTTCCCAAGTAAACTTAGCATTTAATATATTTAAACGCACAATCGCTAAAGAACTTGCTTTATAGATTAGTGTTCCACCAACAGAATTATTGTAGAACAAACTTACGTTGTTTTTCTTTAGCCTGAAATGCACAGAGCGACAATAAAAAGAGGTAGAAAAGAGCCAAATTATTATAAACGAAGCTATAAAATAGAATAAAGAGAACAAAGGGGTTTCATCTGGAGATCAGACAAATCTTCTTTAATCAAAGCGTGGGAGTAAGGATGCCCTTTTCTGAAAGAAGCTTACATTCAAAAAATGATGGCGCAGTCAAAACACTCAGCTGAAAGTGATTTCATTTCCGGCGCTAATTTTTGCCCGGAGAAAAACTGCGGAAGTCGAGAAGTAATGAGAATGGAACGGGCTGCTAATGTCTGAACACGTGACTATCTCACCAATGCGCAAGATGAGATTGATCTGGCTGCGTTTGTTTTAGTACCAGACATGTAGATTCGAAAGTATTGTTTACATGATTATTATTCTTTTCAGAGTCAATTACACGTGATTTATTTAAAGAGCTTGCAAAATATTGTTGATTTTTTCCAGAACAATAAAGCAAGTAAGTTCCATGCATAGATCTGGGCCTCTACTCAGAATAACAAACTATTGAATAAAGATTATTTGTGTCTGACGTCATGAAACATATTAGCAGATAACGTTTTTAAAGCAGAAAGAATAAACCAAGCCGCAAAGCATTTAATTCTAGTCTCGACACAGAAAAAACAATGCATATACTGATTAAGTATTCTTTATAGCAATCTCTTTCTTGGAATAAAACAAATCTTGAGAAAGGATTTGTATTCGATTTAACTATAAGCGAGAAAAGAGAAAGACATTGAATTTAATTAAAAGCAAATGGAGAATAACCTCGTAAAGAAAGTACGGGGACATAAAATCTGAGGCCATATGCTGATAATGTGAGCGCATGTGTGCCTACGTAAGGAGCAATAAGCACGCGCACGCACACACACACACACACACACATATTACTTCAAACGTTATTATAGTGGATACTTGGTATAAATAGACGCCTCCATTTTATTTATTATTAACGCTTATTGTCCTGCACATACACCAAAAAATCTTAGTAAAGAAAAAGCGTTCTTCGGCATGGATCGAACCTGGATCCTTCTTTGTCAAACGGTAAAGGGAAGTGCAAATTCCATCTCTCACGAGGAACTCACTTTCTTTACTAGGATTTCTGTACTGTTTAATAAATAAAAATGGGGCTTATATTTAAGATACGAAGTATCCACTATAATAACATTTGAACTAATAAAAGACATCGGATTAAAATAAATAAATTATTTAGAAATCTCTCTCTCTCTCTCTCTCTGTCTATATATATATATATATATATATATATATATATATATATATATATATATATATATATATATATATATATATATATATATATATATATATATATATATATATATATGGGGCGGCATATTGGGTTCTCATTTTGTAAATTGGATATTCAGCTTACACTGTTTCATGAAAGCATATGTACATATATAGGTAGATAGAATTGTAGATTCAGTCTTTCTTAAAGTATCTTTACTGAAAGAAAATGTCTCTAAATATATGAACAATCATGGAAAGATATTTTCTTGATAAAATATTTACTGGAAATGGATAGCCAAATGGTTAGCATTCCAGTCATGAGACATTGGTTGGAATCTCACTTCAATTTCAATTTCTCTGAATTCTTGATAATAATGACCCCAACATGCAGCAGGCTTACGGCCATATCAAGTTTAAACACCGGTTTTCGCCCGATCACCGAAGTTAGTCAAAGTCGTACCTGGCCAGTACCTAGATGAGTGAACACTTGAGAATGCCAGGTGATGCAAGTTTAGATGTACGGGTGGTATAATGGATAAAGGCTTGAAATTGGGAATCGCAGAGCCGAGTTCCAATATCATTTAAGTTCGTTAGATTTACTTATGCGCATAAATCACCTTTTCTCACCCAACTATTGGTTAAATGGTAGTAAAATTATCAGTAAAATCTTTATTACCTCCAAATATATTCTTAAAATCTGAAAATATTTTGTGGCTTTCCGCAAAAGGGGTTGATAATCCGTGAAATACCAATCAATCAAACTAACTTGGGATACTGTTGGAAAGTTTGTGAAAACAACATCATAGTTTGAACCAAACTGTGTCAGTGAAATTGAGTCGATGGTCTTCAGTATTCTTGTTGATTGTACTAACATTGTGGAATGATTTCAATTCATCCTCGCTCATTTCTTCGAACTTTTATGCAACGTTCTTCAAAGCTAATCCAGGTACGCCTACAATCGTTGGCATAACTGTCAACTTTTGATTTTGAAATGTACAAATATTTACACACATTTTGCACCCTCAGTTTTTTTTTTATCTGGAATGATGTAGTGGATTAAATTATACATATTCTCTATATTGTTGTTCACGATGACGAGATCTCCAGGTCAAGATGTGAAGGTCAGTTTGACATTCAAAGACAAACAGAATTTAGTAGTCTAGAACAGATTATGGTTTGAAAGACCATTGGTCTGCATTGTGAAATTCCAATCGTCTGAATAATCATCCAATTAACTATTTTTGTAATAATGACTAACAACTTTGTATCTGTCTCTGAAGACTTGATATTTACTGTGTCTTATCTCGATTAATACAGATTGAATTTTTGATAGAGTTTATTATAAAGCTGATTCGGTTTTGCTTGTCAATAGGAAATTTGCTTCTCGCTGGTTGTCATTTTTATTGCCATATCCACGTTATTTCATTGTCAATCTTTTTTGTTTCCCTTTTGAAATTTCTGACCATTTTTTGCACTTTATTTTGGCATTTCGTTTTGGAGTTTCCCCCCAGTTATTCCATTTTAAATTCTGCTGCCACCCCTGCAAGTCCTGGCTTTAATGATAAACTGTATCTGGCAGCAAGGCCTCGAATCGGAAGATTGGAGGTTTTGAGGAGCGTAGAATCACCTCTTAATTGCAGTTGTTCCCAGGTTCATCCTCATCCCGGATGGTAGTAACTATTAGGGTCTCTTTTATGGGAAAATAGGGAAAACCCCTAAACATAAAAAAGACAATATGAAAGCATAAAGATACATTTTAGAGTAAAAATACTAGTAACTAGCAGCATGGCCCGGTGTTGCCCGTGCTTGATTCAAAAATCGTACTACTCATACAGCAATCGCTATCAGTTGACTTAAAATATTTTTGCCCTTCCTTGCCTTTAAAGGAGTGCCCTTTGCCGTGCTGATGTTGCTACATGCCTTACTTCTTGCCTATCTCTCACTGCGAATTTTCCTAAGTTCTATACTAAACATTAAATCTGTTACGCAAAAAGAACTAAACAAAATGAACACAAAACGATCAGCTTTAAAAAAAGGACTCGTATCTGGAAAAACCGAATGAAAAAAGAATGTTTATAACAAATACTTTTTCACACCCAACCCAGTTCTGCGGAATCAGAATCAACGTTGAGTTTAAGCAAGCGAATGAGCCAATTGGAGTAAAGTGCCATACAGATTTAAATTTTTCCCACTTGCGACGAATGCAGCTATCGATTTTTTTTGCATGCAAGCATGCTAGTTAACATTTGTGTCAGTCAGCTGTTGGCTCTCACGCTGCACAATAGAATCTTCCTGCCTATTCGTGGCAGCCAGCTATAGGCTCTCACTCTCACCGGTAGAAAATGGCCGCAAACTACATGAAAACTGCCGTAGAAGCATGCAAAAATCGGTTATTTCCACTATCGATGGGAGTTGGGACATCTAAAGTCGGTCTTGACCTTTTCATTAACTTGGAGCATGTGCATGTAAATTTTGGTGCAAATCCGTCGAAAATTGCGGCCGTGCATTCGTTACACACACACACACACACACACATCCTGCCTTTTATGCAAAGAAAATTACCAACACTGCATTTTATAGCGAAATGACCAACAATATATTTTATCTGTTATTGAAGCCATAAAATTGCGTTCAAAATCTTTAGATTTCGGCATTAAATAACCCATAGAGGTTGATATGTCGTTAAACAAATTTTACGGGAAAATTTTTAGCGTTTAGTTTACATTACTGTACATACTACACTTTTAAGCTTGACTATATGTCATTGGTAAAAGTTTTCTTGTTGAGTCTAGCTTTAAGTAACCGTCATTGTTATTCTGAGATTTTCTTTCTTTTTTATGATTTCATTATTTCGTTTTTTAGAAAATAATTGAAAGGAAAATTTAACAATATAAGCCACAAGTTTTCAATATACGCAAACATCCTCGTATTCATGGTTAAAGTCATATACTAGGCTTCTTTTGGTAAAATACCAATGTCATTCCTAGAATCCTGTATATTTTTACTTCTCTAGGTTTTTTATGAGAAACAGATTTACGTTGGCCTTTCTATATTTCTTCACTCGTTACTTCACTCAGCGTACGTTGTACTTTCCGTAAATACGTCCAGAACATCCTCTCTTTATTATGTTATTCTCAAACCTCTTATTTCCTTTTCGTAAAATAAAATCTGTTTTTCTAGGGTTATTCGTACCTTTCTAAGTCTGCTGCTCTTCCAACAAAATCATATTTGCTTTTAATCCTTACGAAATAGACTAGAAACTTCGCTAAAGTGAAGTGATATTTTAAGTTGCGTGTATGCTGTAGCAATAAGCAACGCAAGTCTACGAATTAACTTAAGAAATACTACGTACAATTCCGCTTGAACGTCTGCATTAGTCGTCTGTAATCTCTATCCACAAACTAAATTGTTTGGAAAGTAATGTCTTCTTTGGGGAGACGGAATAAAACCTGTTTAAATTCTGATGCTACTATTGTGCCGTATAATGAAGAACACAAAATTTAATTTTCATAATTAACATTACATATTATTCAACTCCTGAATTTGTCATTTCACACACACACACACACACTCTCTCTCTCTCTCTCTCTCTCTCTCTCTCTCTCTCCTACACACACACATATAAGCACACGCTCACAGTGATCGACAGTAAATGACAAAATTGGGATTTAAATAAATTGTAATGTTAGAGAGTAGCCCCAGTTTCTTATTCAAAATTGAAGCTTACATTCTAGTCTGTGATATGCGAGAGACTGCCAATCTCCTCACTATGGTGGATGTTTATATAAATGTGTATAATACATTTCTTCCCCACGCTTGCAGCCCACGTTCAGCAGGGACGTTCATGTGGTAAGAAATCATCTCTCAGGTAAACAATGTACTTGGTTTTTCTGAAGGGCACTCATTGCAATGTCTGTTCTATTCTGACATGATTAGGGGTAAGACGTATCGTACAAAATATGACAAAATTTAAATTTGTCAAAGGCATCTTCAGCTACAAGTAAATATAAAAACTATGTGAAGCCAATTGTTTGATTTCTCTTTTAAAGAAGCAAGAATTCGAGACCAAAAGATTTTTTCTCTTGAAAGAAAGTCGTTCAATGATGAGAATAAATGAAAATTTGAAACAAACAAAATCCAGTGAATGTAGACTAATAATTTGATTTAAGTTTGTGTTTTTTGTTCTGATTTGAATTGTTATTTTGACGAATGCTAGAACTTCCTTTGACAAAGTTAAAACATTTTTTGTTTTAATATTCTCTCGTCGTTCACCATTAAAAGTGAAAATGAGTTCACCTTTTTTATGAGAATGCCGTTTATTATTTTAAGAGAACACCAAAAGTTTAAGGGCTTGCAGTTTTACCTTGATATTAAAATAGTTTCTTCTATTTACCGTGTGTTTTCAAGAAGTGAACGATCATGGCCTTCCACAACTTCCTATCGTTTGTAGCATTTACTAAGGATTATCCTTTCACAACCACTCTCGGACCCTGTTCTGCCATTCATTTGCACGAGCACATTAGATAATTTGTTTGCTGTTTCTCTCCCGCCATAAATATGTCCAATGACTGTCCCTCATTAACTGTCCTAGAATTTTCAAGTGTTTCTTTCTGATTTCAACAAAGAATAAAAAGAATGAGTTTCATGGTAGGTTTTGTCATTACTGATTATACTTACCATGTTCCTGAAAGAGCGGATTTGTTTGTTTCAACTTATTAATGCCGAATTTTAATTTTCTTGTGAACATTAGTAATTTAATTTACTAAAATATATTGTTGGTAATTTTCCCCCAAAAAATGTATTGCTGGTATTTTCATTTTTAGGAAAATGTATTTTTATACATTCATAGTGTTTTGACCAAAGTTTGTAAGTTAACTATTTGCCGACAATTAGGACGCAAACAGGTGCTATCACCCTGTTCCTGAAAGGTATATTTAGTTTTTTTTTTCATTTAATTGGAATTTTATTTCCGCCCCCTACATCACTTTCCTAACAACTAATATTTTAAGAATTTCAACGAAACTTGATTAAGAAATTCATAAAATAAAGCTTTTAAAATAATCCAAACTTACAGACAACAAATATTTCATTTTTGACCGGTAGTATCTGTCGTAAATTTCTGATGATGTTTTTTGGTAGTGAATCCAATAATTATCTAAAAATATACAGCACAATGGTGAATGCTATGAACATTAAACAAAAAGATGCACCATTGCGTTTTTCGAATCTTCATTATGAATGAACGCTTAAAGAGGTTATTGGGATCTCTAATAGGTTTTACTTGAGTTTTTTTACATTTTAATGGGAAATTTTCGAAGGAATATCTACGTATAGCGTAAGAGAGTATATTTCACTTACGTTCTTCGCATATAAAGAATCAACGTTAGGCTAGAGATTTAAGTGAAATCTGTCGAGCATGAGTATTATTGAAGAGGTTCCCAAGTTGGGTCAGCAGTTAGAAGAGCAGGCAAGTGATCTCAAGTTGTACTATTCTATTTAAAGTACAATCATTATAAGCCTCCTTATTGCACTGGTAGTGGAAATGTCTTTCTTTTTTTAGAACGAGAAAGGTATTTTCAGTTTAATTATCCGTCCAGATGATTTCTAAAATCTACGATACCGCTAAATACAAACGAATGCAAGGATTGAAATTACTCAATTGAAATCAGAGGAGACAGCATCGGTGCAAGAGGGCGAGATTGAAACGATATAAATCTTTTTTCACGAATTAATTTTGATTTTTATAAAAAAAATTATTTAAGCCTAGGTAAAGCAATAAAGCCACTAAGACGCAAAAGGTCAGTGAGTATGAAAGAATATCAGAAAAAGAAAGCATTATTTAGGTGAGAGAGGACAATAAAAGAACAGAAATTAAGAAGACAGAAGATAACGATTGATATTGCATTTAAATTTTTGAAGGTCAAAGTTGACTGGGAAGCAAGAAGATGGAAGAGACATCAATGAGCAATATCTGTGACAGAAGAAACTGTTCGTATATAATTTACAATCATATCTAACCAATTGAACCTTGTTGCTAATCTAGTACTGCGTTTAAATTTATAAAGTCTAGCTACCATAGAGGAAAGTTGATTAGAACAATTACCATAAAAGTATTTATAGAAAAAGCACAAGGAATCTATGTTACGGCGGTGGGAAGGTGACTGAAGTCGAGATGCCAGGTCAGGACGAAAATCATTGTAGATTCTTCCTTGAATTTTTTCAAGAATTGTTAAATACATAGCAGAAGCAGCAGACCAGATATGAGAGCAAGATTCAATGCATGAACGAATGGTTGACTTATAAATATGTAAGATAGATTCTAGTTAGAAAAATTGTCTAGCGTGACGCATTCATAGCAGCAAACTTAGCAACTGACAGTAAAATTTCATAATATCGATGATAAGAAATCAAATAATTAGACATTTTTACGAATAAAATGATGTATATTGATCAACTGGAAATTATCTGATAAAAATAGAAACTAAAGCAATTTGCATAAAACATTAAATATATAATGAATGTAGAATGGCAGGGTTAGAAATGCAGGTTTAAAATATTGAACTCAAAGTAAAAACATATACAAATATCAACAGAATTAAAATATTTGTGAATGGACCAAAATGGTTGGTAATTGGGTGCTAACTAAATGGTCACAGAAATGATTTATCATCATGATTGTCACCATCAGCCAGATGGATGGCTATTGTTGTACGGTCATTGCACCGCGGGGCATCTAACCAGTTCCTTTCACAAGCCAAAAAGTGTGACCTGCAATGTAGACCTGGCAGAGCTCATCCTCATCCAACAAGAGCTTATATCCTTCAACTTGCTTTGATCACGGATACGAGGCCGTTGAATACATCGAAAGGGTGGGGAACCGTCTGCCTTTGTCACTGACATCAGTCTAGGAAGCTTTCCACCCAACGATTAACACTGCCATCGAGCCCAGTCTACCCCACTGTGATAGATGACCGATGACTTTATAAGAAGGTTCAGCCACTCTTCGACAGGTATTGCTGGGTATTTAGTCATACTTCTCACCAGAAAATCCTGTACGGTTTTAGTCGCCGATAACCCGACTATGCAGCAGTGAGGGTTACAAGGCACCAGGAGCATTCGTCCAGTCGAATCCATTACATTTACTTATGGGCTAATAACCTTAGGAAAGGTATCAATCCTCATCTCTCCCCACTCTACAGCTATGGGTAAATAACTGGACAGACCGGGTTCTATAGCCTTGGATGGCAACTGGTCTACCGCAGAAAGAAATGGCGGAAAAAATCTGCCTCGCCAGTCATGCATGCCACATAACCGACTGAGTAGTAACAACTCACTATTTTACAAGACATAAGCGTTAAACAAAACGTTATTGACTCAGGCCATAACTGACTAAGATGATAAAGATAATAATGGGCGGGACACATAGCAAGACAGAAAAAACAGATGAAGCGCAATGGATATTAAAAACAGTTGGTTAAAATAGATAGAGAGGTTATTATTATAGATAATAACAAACACTTGTCATGAAAATATTTGGGTATGACCTTTGTCCTTCAGTAAAATTATTCTGTGATGACGATGATAATTTATAATTATTTTCAATTTGGAGAAGAGGAAAATGTATTTTTGGTTTCAATCCTTAAGAAAACGAAGGATTAAAAAAAAAAAGAGGATATCTCACTGTCTCGCCCTCAATGTGAAATACCACTTTAGGGCGCGGTTCTCCACAGCTTTCTTTCTTTTGTTGCTTTTATTACTACTTACAGATTGATTCTCCTTTTTTGTGGTACTTGTTAATCCATCTTGCTTTCTTGCCTACGATGCGCCTTGTGAGTATTAAATTCTTCAAGCCTCTCTTCCTTATTATATCTAAAAGTGTCAGTTATCTTTTAACAAAGTTTCACTATAGTTCCTAGTCTCCTTAAAATTTACTATTCTCTCATCTGCTACGTCCATGATACTTTCAACATTCGTCGGTAAAACAACATGCCGGTCGATTCAAGTTTTCATTTGTGACAGAACTCTAAAATGGTAGTAAGAAATTAAGTTTGAATTATTTATATTACATTTTATTTATCAGAGCGACTAGAAAAGAACAAATATTCTATTGCCTTGTGGATGACAGAATTGTATATTTCCTGACGTTGTCAGTAGAGTCTAGCTAAAATGTAGTTCAGTCTAGCTAAAATGTCAGCATTTCAAAACTTAGCAGATAATTGTCTTATCCCACTTTAGCCTAATGCAGTAATAATATATGTTCAGTAAACATCTATTTGGATATGAAACTTGAATCTTTCACCCCATTTGAGTGAATGACTGAAGAAAATATCCTAGACTCACATATCCGCCATGTTATTTATCGGCCATTTCGAATAGTTGTTTATCAAGAACAGATTGTGAAATAATTTTGTGAGTTTTAGCCCATTTTGTTTGTGCTGTGCAGGACGAAAAGGAATGCGATAGTTTTTGAAAATTAAGATTTTAATTAATCTTTGAAATTTCTTTTTGTTCTTGATTTGTGTTCAGCAATGTCTACATTAACAAGCGTACACAACCGTTTTCTCAGATCAATGATAAATATATCTCCATGCGAATGATTCCTTCTTCTTTAAAGAAAACAATCCATCTTCAGATTCTATAGGCTGGCGCTACAAAATTACAAAGATCTTTACCAAATATCAAAAGCTATACAATTTCCAGCAACAAAACTTCGGTAGCACATATAACGAGAAGATAAAATAATGATATAATTAGGATGTTAACTTTCCAAGCAACCTTAAACAAATGATTTGGAAGGAAACACCTATCAGTACTAGGAAAAGCGGTAACACTGACAGGTTTAATTTTCTGGAAAATTGTTTTAAGAAAAACATTTTTTAATCAATTTCAATCAACAGGTACGCTAACCGTTTGTTTAATGAATGTTAAAAGTTTCCTTTATGGAAACGGCTAAATTTACCATTATTTTTTTTTTATAAAATTCGTTTTAATATAAAATATAACTCTTTTATGAATTCCCAATTGTGGGTTGAGAGCAGCGAGCAAGCATTAGGGAACATTTTTGAACCTGCTTGGCTAATCTATCACAGACTATACGATAACGGATTCGATCTTCAGTGTGTTTGAATGCTTGTGACCTTGCGTCGAAAGGTATTAAGCTTAGAAAATATCATTAACTTTTTCCTAATTGGATTTCCTTAAAGCACCATGAATAAAATTCCCTGAAATTCGAATCGCAAATGCTGGAAACTCTAAATAAACTCTCCTATCATTGGATAACCAACCCTTTGGCACTCAGCGAAAAGTAGCATAAGAGAGAAAGCAAAGTTTTTCAGTTCGTTTATAATTTCTAATTATTTGAGAAAATTCACTTCATTGTCTTCGGAAAACAAAGTTGAGGAAATTGTTTTAAATTCTATTTCTCAAAATGGAAAATGACAGAAATATAGCGGTCAATTTAGCCATTCCAAATATTTTAAATTCGATTAAAACACTTGGAGGTCGCTCCGAAAATAATGTTTATTTTTTATTATATTAGGCTACGATGATAAGAGCAGATGTTAGGGGTCTTGCAACAGTGGTTAAACTCAACTAACAACGACTAATAATTTTGTACTTTGTAGCTGATAGTTACTGATTAAGATGGCGTCTAATATGACAGAACGTACTAGAGCAGATATGTGTCATGTGGAAAAAATTGCACCTGTTGAAATCCATCAACAGATGCTGAAAATTTACGGGGACCAAATAATGAACTTGAAAATAGAAGAAAGATAGTTAATGTATTTCAGCATTGGTGACAAATATAACTGTTCAGAAAGCTTCCAAATACAACACTCTGTCAACACAAAGTCTGTCAAATTAAGAAAATAAAAAAGAAAAAAAATTAAGAAAAAAAAATTTAAATTACGAAAAAAAAGACAGAAATCGAGAAAAACTAAGAAAAAATGAAAAATGAAAGGGAAAGAAACAAACAGAAAAACAGACACCTACGTAAGCAATAACCTAAAGTGCTCAATAACTTTAGCTAATAGACAGAACAGTAACATTAGCGTACAAAACATCGAAGAGACTAGGTCTAATTCGTTACTCCTAATTTCAAGCAATGTCTGACGATCGCGTTGCGAGAAACTGAGTAATGATTTGGACTTTAGTCTCTTTTGTGGCGTTTGTTTACGTTTATGTATATATATATATATATATATATATATATATATATATATATATATATAGAGAGAGAGAGAGAGAGAGAGAGAGAGTACCATATAGTACCTTGCATAAGTATTCAGTCGTTTGAATATCTTTCTACATTTCGGAGTGTCACCAACAGAAGTTAAATGTTCATTTACCATTTGATCAACATAAAAGGCAGTTCATTGTGACAGTTCAATGTGACACAAACATTAATTTGGACAACAAAGCAGTCATCTCCTTGATGCATAAGGATTCAGCTCCCACCGAGAATCAATAGTTTGTAGAATCATCTTTTGCTGCAATTACATCTGCCAGTCTTTTGTGGGCATGTCTCTACCACTTTTGCACATAGAGAGACTGAAAACTTTGCCCATTCTTCTTTGCAAAATAACTCAGTCTGATTGGAGAGAGACAGCCTTTGCCACAGATTCTCAATGGGATTTTCGTGTGGGATTTTATTGAATTAATTCTAACACATTAATATACTTTGATCTAATCCATTCCATTGTAGCTCTGTCTGTATGTTTAGGCTTATTATCCTGTCGGAAGTTGATCCTTGTCCCAATCTTAAGTCTTTTACAGAATGTAATATATTTTCTTCAATGATTATCCTATATTTGACTTCATCCATCATCCTCCTATCACCAGCTTCCTTGTCCCAGCTGAAGAAAAGCATCCATGAATACCAGATGTTTGGAGTTTAAGAATAATAGTTGTCCTGTTAATATCATTACAGTTCCTGCATATTTACTATAGGCTTCTTTGTTGCTTCTTTGATTAATTCTCTCTTTGTTCGGCCTGTCAGTTTAGGTGGACGGCCTTTTCTTGATACATTTATATTTTCGTTTGATGGATTAATAGTGCTACGTGACATGAGATACTTATGAAATAACTTCAGGTTTATATTTCTTAACGACTTTATCCCCGGCCTTTCTGGTGAGTTCTTTGGTATTCATCATGCTGTTTGTTCGGCAATGTTCTTTGACAAACCTCTAAGACTTTCAAAAAACAGAATCAAGGATCTTTTACACGAAATAAATTGTCATAATCAGGTGAAATAT